>CM042430.1:30965589-31043089 GCA_023631565.1 Gymnocephalus cernua
ATATTTAAAATGTCTTCCAGTTCCAGTGTTAAATATTCTTTAGAAATAAAAGTTTATTGATCTTTGAAAAGGTGTACCTGCATCATTATATTAGATAAAAATGGTCGTTTATCGCAATGATATAAAAATGGTCGTTTATCGCAATAATTTCTGGGACAATTTATCGTCCAGCAAAATTGTTATTGTGACAGGCCTACACCTGACTGGAGAATTGGTGCCACCAACTGTTTATATCAATGTTCTTTACTCTTAATATCTGCATAATTAGTGGATGGAAACACACATTCATTAGCGTGTTCTTTTGCAGATTTTCTGAAAATCCTATGTAAGAGGCAAGCTAAAATTCGAGCGATTTGCAACAATTCCCCATGTCCAGCGGAACGCATGTCCAGTGTACATGCATGCACTGTACAACATGCATTTTCAGGCCTGTATAGTATAGATGGATATTATTTCTGAAAACAGTACTGAAATGCTTGTAAGGACAGATATATGGATGCAGCCTGTAGCCCTATGGGTCAGGTGGTGTGTGTGTGTGTGTGTGTGTGTGTGTGTGTGTGTGTGTGTGTGGCCATGGTTAAAAACACTGTTGAGTGCCAGGTTAACCTCACTGTCTGTGTGCTGAACTGAAATGCAGTGCGGGTAAAAAACAGTAGGATACTAACACTGGCTAATCTCTATCAGCCGATGCTCTGCCAAACACAATAGAGACCAATGTCCACATTCATGTGTGTGTGTGTGTGTGTGTGTGTGTGTGTTATTACACTTCATATCAAGACTTGTTTTTTTAAACAGCTGCCAAACACAAAATAGACCAATGTCCACATTTGTGTGCGTGTGTGTGCGTGTGTGTGCGTGTGTGTGTGTGTGGTGTGTGTGTGTGTGTGTGCGGATCCCACGCGGCTGTCAGTGTGTATCAGTCACAGCTCTCACATGCCTGAGCCTAGTGCAGTGCACCATAACATGGCCCCCGGCACTTTATGGGGGCTAAACCCCAGGTTTTCCTCTCTCTCTACCTCCCTCACCAGATGAGAGAGGGGGAGAGAGGGCAGGTGCAGAATTGCTGAGGCATTGGCCAACTTATTAGAGAGAGATCGATGTGCGTGAGCTCTCAACAGTGGCAGCGGGATATGGGAGGACAAGCCAGCACACACACTTTTGATTGTGGATGAGAGGGATGGAGGGAGGGGTGAGGAAAATCTGAAAATAGGATCTATTGATCCAGCTTTAATATGAATATAGTGGGACAAAGGAGAGAAAAAAATGCAGCACCCGTCTCAAACTCAATCAAGCGTTCCAAAGACCTGGTCAGCATTTTTCAAGTAATACATCACACACCAAGTATACTGTAGATGTATACACACACACACACTCTATCTGGTGCACACACACACACACACACACACACACACACACACACCTGCTAATTGCAGCTGCATAACAGTGAGTTGTTTGGATGCAGATGCACAAATGCAACAAGCTGCACAGGATGAATATTCATTCTGACAAAACATCTGTACAAACACTTCTCCTCACACGGTGGTGGAAGTTTGCAATGCAGGTGTGTGCTGATGGCTGCAGGTCTCTCACTCTCTCTCACACACACACACACACACACACACAAAAGCTAAATGGAAAGCTTCATATCAGCTACTTGTTTAGACTGTGTTTCTCACCTGGACAGGGAGAAGACAGAGATGGAGGGGGTGAAGAACAAATACAGAGAAAAGGCAATTTGAGATGCCTCCTACACTCTCTGTCCTTCCCCAGAGATTGGGAACTGAACACACACACACACACACACACACACACACACACACACACACACACTAGGGAATAGGACTGGCTATGGGAGAGCGAGCACAGCCGTACGTGCCATAAATACTTTTTAAGAAACACCCACCTATGTTAAAAATAAAATGGAGTGATATTCCTGTTACAGTATGAACAGAGAGAGAGACATAGAGAGTGGAACAAGAAGTGCAGAGCAGAGTTGGGTGGACATGATGACTCCTCTTCATCATCACAGGCTTCCAGTATTTTTAACTGGGTTTAGGCAGTTGTCAGGTTGTGAAATTCTGTTACTCAACATGCTTGATGCGTGATGTCAGTCACTGAAACCCGCAGTGTCATAACAGAGGCCACTTTTTAGAGAAATAAATACTGTCGAGAGAATCAAGTGGTAACATCTTGAGAAAACTGGAACGTGAGAATAAAGTTTTGATTTTGAGGGGAAAATCTCTATTGGTAAAAAAAATAAAACAAAAAAATAAAAAATGTTTAAGCTATAGTCCTAATATTATGAGAATAGAGTAATTAAACACAACAAAGAGATGTTCATTTTGACAAAAGCTGCATCTTTAAGCTGTAAAATTATGACTATTTTTTTCTCTATGTCCTTTTTAATACAATTAATTAATAGATTTACCTGGCATTTCATGGAGAGTTTTAGTCTCCATGAGAGTGTAAGTGCTGTACACAAATCATAAGGAAAATTGTGTCAGTTTTAGGATCTGGATCTGATTTAACAGTAATAAATATCCAATATTAGCTTATCACAGATGCATCATATTGCATATGTGTTACAGAAATGATTTATAGGCTCAAATGTTTGTATTTTTGACCATTTGCTTATTCAATGTTTTGTGTATTTGTGTTCTTGTCTATTATATAATTCCATTACTGTTAACAACTGAAATTTACTTAACTGTTTTTCATCTCATTTCTTAAGTTTTCTTTGATAATAATCTGTAAAATATCCTGCCTCAAGACATATGTGTCACAACAACTTAATGACTAAATATAAGGGCATAGTTGGCAACACATATTTGTTCATGCAGTGTTATAATGTAATATGTTATTAAAAATACATTAATGTTGGCTGTTATATTGGTATTAGATTTCAATTTATTCAATATATTCTAATGTTTAATATCGGTATTCTGTACCGGCTTTAAACATCCCATACTGATCGAGCTATAGTGGGCAAATATTTCAAATCAACAGAAAAGGTGTATTAGCACTTTAAAAGTATGTAAGACTGGGCGTTCAATGGCCTAGTGGTTAAGATGCATACCATAGAACTGCAACGACCGGGGAACCTTTGTTGTAAGTCATATCCCTCTTTCTCTCCTGCATTTCCTGTTTGTATCACTAAGAAAAAAGTATGGAATAGTGACAGATATCAGATACCAGTGTGCAAATGCCGGCATCAGTCAACTGGAATCATTATTTCATATCATCCTTCTCCTCTTTTTGTCTCTACAGTACATCCACCTGTGGCACTCACCCTCACCTTTTCAATCACCTTCTTTTGTTATATGTCTTAGCCAGGTCGCCCTAAGGTGGCATCAGGTGGCACTGCAGTCTAACCAGCATAATGGTCCTCTTTCTCCCATAATGTACTCTCTCCCGTGTGAAACTGAAGAGAGAGTGCATTACATCAATATGCCTGCTGCCGTGCAGGTGTCATTGCAACACCAGTGGGTGCTCACACACCCCCTGAGTACCAGTCCTCCTACTTGTGTCCTTTTCCATGGAGAACAGGAGAGGAGGATGAATGGATGAATGACTTCACTCTCAGTTGTTGAGTGAAGAGAATGTTGCTTGTTCACACCAGCCTCCATAAGCACACATCACGGTAATGCATTGTAAATATACCGACATACAACCCCAAATCAGAAAAAGTTGGGACAGTATGGAAAACACAAATAAAAAAAGAAAGTAGTGATTTCTAAATGTACTTTGACTTGTATTTCATTGCAGACAATGTGAATACAAAATATTTCATGTTTTGTCTGGTCAACTTAATTTCATTTGTAAATATACATCCTTTCCTGTCATTTAGACCTGCAACACATTCCAAAAAAGGTTGGGACAGGAGCAATTAAGGGCTAGTAATCAGGTAAATTGGTTAAATAATTATGTGATTTGAAACAGGTGATGTCAACAGGTGATTGTAATTATGATTTGGTACAAAAGCAGCATCCAAGAAAGGTCTAGTCCTTTAGGAGCAAAGATGGGCCGAGGATCACCAGTTTGCCAACAAATACGTGAGAAAATTATTGAAATGTTTAAAAACAATGTTCGTCAAAGAAAGACAGGAAGACACTTGCTTATTTCACCTTCAACGTGCATAACATAATTAAAAGATTCAAGGAATGAGGAGGAATTTCAGTGCGTAAAGGACAAGGGCGCAAGCCTAAGCTGAACAACCGTGATCTCCGAGCCCTCAGGCGGCACTGCATCAAGAATCGTCATTCATCTATAAGCGATATCACCACATGGGCTCAGGACTACTTAGGCAAACCTTTGTCAAGTACCACAAGACGTAGTTACAGCCACAAATGCCAGTTAAAACTGTACTGTGCCAAAAGGAAGCCCTATGTTAACAGTGTCCAGAAGTGCCGTCGACTTCTCTGGGCTTGGAGGCATCTGGGATGGACCATCACACAGTGGAAACGTGTACTGTGGTCAGATGAATCAGTATTTCAGGTATTTTTTGGGAAGAAAAAGAAGAAAAAGGAAGAAAAGGATCATCCAGACTGTTACCAGCAACAAGTCCAAAAGCCAGGGTCTGTCATGGTATGGGGTTGTGTCAGTGCCCTTGGCAAAGGTAACTTGCACTTCTGTGATGGCGCCATTAATGCTGAAAAGTACATAGAGATTTTGGAGCACAATATGCTGCCTTCAAGAAGACATCTTTTCCAGGGACGTCCATGCATATTTCAACAAGATAATGCAAAACCACATTCTGCACACATTACAAAGTCCTGGCTGCGGAGGAAGAGGATACGGGTACTTGACTGGCCTGCCTGCAATCCCGACCTGTCTCCAATAGAGAATGTGTGGCGCATTTTGAAGCGCAAAATGCGACAACGAAGACCCCGTACTGTTGCCCACCTTAAGACTTGTTTGCAGCAAGAATGGGACAAAATTACACCTGAAACACTTCATCACTTGGTGTCTTCAGTCCCTAAACGTCTTTTAAGTGTTGTGAAAAGGAATGGCAACATTACAAAGTGGTAAATGCTTTACTGTTCCAACTTTTTTTGAAATGTGTTGCAAGAACCAAAATAGGAATTTTGTTTTTTTGAAAAAACAAAACAATAAAAATCATGAGGAACACATTAAATGATGTGCTGTTGTATTGTCTGCAATGAAATATAAGTCAAAGTACATTTAGAAATCACTTTTTTTTTTTTATTTGTGTTTTCCATACTATCCCAACTTTTTCTGATTTGGGGTTGTATATTCTTTGATCAAAACATACCTGAACACGCAGGGACATAGTTTCAAAGAATTAGACTTTTTTGTCATATTGGAATCTCAATTGTCGAAAACATGATTTAAGGCAGTACGGGATTTGGGGGTAAAAGATGTCGGAGAGAGAAGATGCTGGAGATGCAGCAGTTGATATACTGTGAGAGGTTTTACACTCATTCAGTATGCCTTGCACAGGGCCGGGCTGTGTGAAGCACAAGTTATCAGATGAAATAAACAGGTTGGTCACTTGGGCTTTCTGGGTTTAAGTATTTGAATAATGCTTCCCTAGATGTGAGATCTGGGAGTGAATTTGGCACTTAGACATGAGCCGCCATGTGCCTGCAAGAACACACTTTGGGTTTCAGCAGATGTGAATGCCAAATGGGTTCTCACACTCATGAACTCTTTTATTCCGATGTTCACACGCACACACACACACACACACACACACACACACACACATCACAAGTGACATCACTTGAACCAGACAGGTCAGAGATGGGTACATGATAACACTATGCAGTAACAAGAGAACCAGCCATCTGGAGACTTGCTGTCTGCTACTGTGCCCGCTACGGTTATCAGTTTGCTGATTCTGGACCTTTAATACAAGTAGGATATTATTGAGAAACACCTGACTCCAGTAGTTCTCCCTTAACACATAGTCCCTGTCAATGTACTGGTCTGACCTGATTTAATGGGGCTTTTTGATCAGATTCAGCTAATTGACCTCTTGAAGAGCCAAGAACAGATCTATGAGGAAAAATAATGCATTTCTGTACATGAAGAAGAAAGAGGATTCGACCTTGTGTGAAATCAACAACACACCTGTGTTATTTGCTACATTAGCAGCTTAGCGAACATTTGCTCTCTCTACATGGGATCCTGCTGGCTGATCAGAGATCTCTTAAATCCAGAACTAACTACAACTCTGGAGGAAAGACAGGAAATGTGTGATTTGTTTAGATACGTTAAAGGTTGAATCAATATGGCATTTAAAATATCAGCAACTGGTTTACTGTATTATCAATATTGACCTACAAAAATCCATATCAGAAGGAGTCTATAGAGGCTGAGCTGCAACAACACCAGGCCAAACTTTAAACTTGCATTAACTGATGTTTGTGGCTGCTTGAGGGCAGCAGAAACAAGTTGTGAACCCAACATTGACATTATTTCACTTTTTCTATATCCAGAACTTAAGGAGCAACTAGCAATTAGCATTTACTTGGCGTCGCATTTGTAGCCACTTGATGCATGTAAGTCCAATATTATCTCACTTTTAGCTCTGATGTTGGTCTCCACCATCTCCTGAGGGAAATATCTAGCCCTTTGGCTGCTAATGATCCACTGTTCAACAGGAAGTCGCTAACTGTGTCTGTCTGCTTCTGAGCAGGGAGTGTAAAGTTGTTATTTTTTAGCTTTTTCACTCAAAACAGCTGCGTGCTGCGGCCAACAATGACGCTATAAGAGCAGAGAAACTGAACCAAAACAGTAAAGTTGTGGTTGGAGACCTGACCTGAAACATGACACGTGTTCACGTTGTCATTTGATACATAGGTTTCATCTTGATCATCAACCTCATAATCATGGACTGGATATTCTAATGAGAAATTGATTAGTCAAATCATCAATTACCTGATCAACAGAAAATTATTCATCAACAACTTGATTAGCCAGAAAAATTGCTACAGTACATCCATTAAAAATAGTGACAAAAAAATGACAAAGATGGGGAGAATTGTGGATGAGATTGGTGCCGTTAGATAGACTGCTTGTACAAAGAATGGCAATGACATATTTTGATTGACAATAATGTTGTCTGCAACCTGCCACTGCTAACCGCTTCTACATTGACTGAAAATTAAGTCGTGGGATGGATACATCAGTCACCTAGCCAATTTAGTATTGCTAGGGCAAAACAACTAAACATGGGTTTTTGGAAAATGTGAAGATGTGATGGTCATTTTCCACTGTTTTCCAAAAATTGGGTTGCTAAATGCTAATCTCTGAGCGACTAAGAAAATGCAACCGAAAGCAAATTTTTGATCATGATGATGTGATAAGAAATAAAAGATGGGGAGACGGGATTTACAAGTTGGTGGTGGAATGGAATGGCTGACGAGTGAAAAACTGTAGAGAGAAAAGTTATTAATGAAAAGAGAAAAAAAAGGAAGAAGTGGGTGAAGAGAGAGGGAGGGAGGAGGAGATTGATGGGTGAAAGGTGGATCAATTCCAGAACAAACCAGTTAACAATCTAGTCACACACTCGCACTGCAACTGGGACCCAATGGGCAGACCTTCAAACAAAGCGTAGGAGTGTATGTTTAATGTGTTTGATGCTGTATGTTGCGCGTTTTCTGTATGTGTGGCCGCATGCCTTTGGGTGCAGTGAGTGCGTCCGTGCCCTCCAACGTGTGTGTGTGTGTGTGTGTGTGTGTGTGTGTGTGTGTGTGTGTGTGTGTGTGTGTGTGTGTGTGTGTGTGTGTGTGTGTAGGAAGACTAATCGTGTGTTGTGGTGTAGTGCAGAGGAGCGTTCAAAGGCACGTAGTCATTCTCCCAGGGGGGAAAGAATGTTGCAGAATCAGTTTGCAGAAACAGAAAACAACAGCAGCAACGAAGCATATGCACAAACGGAGAGAGGCGGGGGGGAGGGAAAAAATACATTAGAAAAAGTAGGAAGTAAAGAAGTCGCACCCACATGTAGGTGCCCCATTGTAATGTGATGCTAAATTAAGCAGCATCACAGTCAGAGCTTTATTTAGCATTAGTGACTAACTAATAAACACTGATAACGCTGTATATATATTTGTACACAAGACAGTTCTTCAGTGAATAAAGAGACAGAAGGCGTGTGTGTGTTCTATCGTTTGTTAATGTGTGTAAGAGGAGCTTCTTTTACTAGCTGAGCTGTTAAAGTGAGCAGGCCAACTCTTGCAACTTAATCTCTCCTGTTCCTCCCTGCTGTCACATCGCACACACACACACACACACACACACACACACACACACACACACACACACACACACACACACACACACACACACACACACACACACACACACACACACACACACACACACACACACACACACACACACACACACTCTGGTGGTTGCGGATATGTGCCGTTTAGCTGTCATAACGGCCTGGGTGGGTAGCACACTGCCATGAGTCCATGACGCTAATGTCTGATTACTCCACACTGTCATTGTGATATTTTGTGATTACATTCTGAATCTGCAATGTTCTCTGTCAGCTAAATCAGTAAGTTAGTAGTAGGCTATACAGGAGAGTTGCATATGAAGTGGTTTGGGGTCCTTATGTCAGTCCCTCCAGAAAAACGTGGAGTTTTTTTGTGATTGTTGCGGGCAAAAATCCTTCATTATGCGGCACGTTTTCTTAAAAAATGCGATGGAATATGCGGGATATTTATGCAATTTTATGCGATGAAATTGCGGGAACTTGCAAAAATTGCGGAAACTTGCAAAAATTGCGGAAACTTGCAAAAACTGCGGTTTGATGAAAAAAAGAAGAAAAAAAGTGATTCCCCCAACACTGTGTTCTCACTAGGCGTAATTACATCACTTCATTACGTCCCCATGGCAACAGGGGGAAATGGCTGCTCTTGTGTGAAGTAAACGCAACATTCTTCAACTTTCTGTTAAGATATATGTGACTTTTTTGCAACGATGAATTCTACAAGCAGCAATACCACAGGCCAAGCAATCGGCCCGTTCCAAACAGGAACATTTTCAACGGGCACTGCACTAGTAGAGTAAAAGAGGGAAATTGCTTGAAGAATGGCGATGGGAAGGGTCAGTACATCGTCATGGCAGATACACAAACACTCTGCGACATTTAACACTATTTGAATCAAACGTCCCTCATCTAAATCAGTTGATTCCAGTTATAGAGTGCTGACATGTGCCACATCTATCAAATAAAAACAACATCACTTCCGTTCTGAGATTCCTTTCCATTTGACTTCAGAAGAGTGCAATTGGACGGAGTATAAGGTGTTACTTAATACAGAAGCCTGGCAAGTCTGAAATGCTTTGCTTACCAGGGTTGTTCAAGTGTATGAACAACTGTATCAGTGGAATGTTCTCAAATATTTGTACATCATTGAGGCCTACTTTTAATCTAAAACTAACAGAAGCCGCAGCACATTGTGTTCTATGGAATCTGAAACTGACGGATCAGAGACTTTGGATACCGTAAACAACATAATCTCTTCATAGATTTTGTTTACATCTTATTTCTATACCTCATCGGCATTAAACAAGGCATAAACAGTTTATTCTATTGAGCTTAAACTAGAAACACCTGTAAAATGACACATTTACAATAATAATAAAAAAAAATTATATATATATATATATATATATATATATATATATATATATATATATATATATATATATATATATACAACCCCAAATCAGAAAAAGTTGGGACAGTATGGAAAACACAAATAAAAAAAGAAAGTATTGATTTCTAAATGTACTTTGACTTGTATTTCATTGCAGACAATACAACAGCACATAATTTAATGTGTTCCTCATGATTTGTATTGTTTTTGTTTAAAAAAAACAAAATTCCTATTTTGGTTCTTGCAACACATTTCAAAAAAAGTTGGAACAGTAAAGCATTTACCACTTTGTAATGTTGCCATTCCTTTTCACAACACTTAAAAGACGTTTAGGGACTGAAGACACCAAGTGATGAAATGTTTCAGGTGTAATTTTGTCCCATTCTTGCTGCAAACAAGTCTTAAGGTGGGCAACAGTACGGGGTCTTCGTTGTCGCATTTTGCGCTTCAAAATGCACCACACATTCTCTATTGGAGACAGGTCGGGACTGCAGGCAGGCCAGTCAAGTACCCGTATCCTCTTCCTCCGCAGCCAGGACTTTGTAACGTGTGCAGAATGTGGTTTTGCATTATCTTGTTGAAATATGCATGGACGTCCCTGGAAAAGATGTCTTCTTGAAGGCAGCATATTGTGCTCCAAAATCTCTATGTACTTTTCAGCATTAATGGTGCCATCACAGAAGTGCAAGTTACCTTTGCCAAGGGCACTGACACAACCCCATACCATGACAGACCCTGGCTTTTGGACTTGTTGCTGGTAACAGTCTGGATGATCCTTTTCTTCTTTGGTCCGGAGCACACGGCGTCCATTTCTCCCCAAAAATACCTGAAATACTGATTCATCTGACCACAGTACACGTTTCCACTGTGTGATGGTCCATCCCAGATGCCTCCGAGCCCAGAGAAGTCGACGGCGCTTCTGGACACTGTTAACATAGGGCTTCCTTTTGGCACAGTACAGTTTTAACTGGCATTTGTGGTACTTGGCAAAGGTTTGCCAAAGTAGTCCTGAGCCCATGTGGTGATATCGCTTATAGATGAATGACGATTCTTGATGCAGTGCCGCCTGAGGGATCGGAGATCCCGGTTGTTCAGCTTAGGCTTGCGCCCTTGTCCTTTACGCACTGAAATTCCTCCTCATTCTTTGAATCTTTTAATTATGTTATGCACTGTTGAAGGTGAAATAAGCAAATGTCTTCTTATCTTTCTTTGAGGAACATTGTTTTTAAACATTTCAATAATTTTCTCACGTATTTGTTGGCAAAATGGCGATCCTCGGCCCATCTTTGCTCCTAAAGGACTAGACCTTTCTTGGATGCTGCTTTTGTACCAAATCATAATTATAATCACCTGTTGACATCACCTGTTTCAAATCACATCATTATTTAACCAATTTACCTGATTACTAGCCCTAAATTGCTCCTGTCCCAACCTTTTTTGGAATGTGTTGCAGGTCTGAATGACAGGAAAGGATGTATATTTACAAATTAAATTAGGTTAACCAGACAAAACATGAAATATTTTGTGTTCACATTGTCTGCAATGAAATACAAGTCAAAGTACATTTAGAAATCACTACTTTCTTTTTATATTTGTGTTTTTCATACTGTCCCAACTTTTTCTGATTTGGGGTTGTATAAATAATAGAGCTTTTTGTTCATAATCAGCTGCAGTGTATACTCCCTTAATCTGGAATGTGCTTTATTTTATTTTTTATTTATTTATGCACCACCTCAAAGCAAAATGTGCACGTCCAATATGGGGCTTGTTGTAAGTATTTTCTGTTAATGCTGTAGTACAGTTGTATTGCCATAATGTCAGTTGAGCATAGCCTATGACATGTTCTCCCTACACCAGGGATTTTCAAAGTCAGACACTGGCCCCCATACCTGGTGTAGACAACATTGAGACATTGGTTTATTTGTTCACATTTTGGCAAACTGGCACTATTAAAAGTATGCCAAATTAGCAATTATGTGTTTAAGGTGGGCATTAGGGATTGGAAACTGTAAGTCACACTGAATGTAAAAAATATTTGTATTATGTTTGTGTGTTCAGGTTGGACTGAGTTATGACATTATTAGTGTTTTACTTGTTTCAGTCCAAATTAACTGAATTACAGATATGAAAGTACACTTTTTTTATGTAACTCTTTTACATTACATATGTGAATTATTTTAAGATACGACCGACATGCAGGATATGCAAACAAGACACTACATCAATTAGCCTAAGCCAGAGATCTTCAACAGGGGGTCCGGGACCCCTAGGGGGTCCTCAGAGTCACTGCAGGGGGGCCTCCAAATTATTGTGAATTTCTTAAAGTTTAAACATAATTCCCACATATTATTAGCAAATATAAATCTCTACTGATGATAGGCTTACTGGCCTATAGATAGTCACTAAGATCCTAAAGATTCAATGTGCCACATAAAAGATGATTTATTAAATCATGCCAACAATTAATATTTTAATAGCTTAGTATTCTATGCACTAAAAAGGTACATGTTAAGGCTTTAGGCCGCCCTACACGGTATTGTAGCCCCAGTTTAATATGCAGCTTCATTTAATACAATATATGTAGTAGGGGGTCCCTGCTCCGTCTCTCTTTTAATTAAGGGGTACTTGGCTTAAAAAACATTGAAGACCCCTGGCCTAAGCAATTCATGCCGATTACACCTTCACTATTTTTCCAATTTGTAAATGTTTTCTATGTATCTTAGTGCCTTTATTATAAATCCCACTGCTTGTCTTTGCAAGACACACCCTGCGTAGCATTCAAGCACTAGGATTGGCCATGCGTCCATGTTCCCGTATTCAGGTCCAATCCTCTGACTAATGGGCTATCCTGACCCTAACCACTCGAGGTCAGTGCATAACCTCAACCATCTGCCTAACCAATCAGCTGCTACGCAGGGTGGGTCCTGCCAAGAAAAGCAGTGGGATTCATAATTACGCATCTTGGTGTGGCTCGCTCTCTTTGCTTTACAGCATATTGCATATTACAGCAGATTGAAGACCTTTCTTTTTGATGTTGCCTTTCGTTAAATAACTATCCATTTCTTATACCAGGGGTGTCAAACTCAATTTCACTAAGGGCCACACTGGAAATGACGATCACAATAAGGGCCAGACATGTTGAGTTCATTGACATGCTTAGATTTAACAAAAGAAGTCAATTAACTTTGTATTATTGCATGTCTCATATAGCTTTCTCCCATACAGTTTGGTCGTCATAAAACCCTAAAAAAGTCAGCAAAAACGTTTCTTAGCCATCGTAGAATTTAGCAAGTCATGAAAAACAAACGTTACATTTTTAAAAGCAGCTACCACCCAGCCGACTCACAACAACCTGTTTCACAGCCTGAATATTTAAAAAACTCTCTGCTTCTGTGGGGAATTCTGTGTCTCAAAGTCTGCAAATCTGTCAAATTCTGCACGGCAGTGTCGCATAATTACAGTATGAAAAACATTTTTTGGTGTGGGCCAAAATTTGCTGTGAACCTAAATTGAAATGCGGGCCGGATCAAAATGTGCAAGGGGCCGGATTTGGCCCCCGGGCCTTGAGTTTGACACATGTGTCTTATACTTTCGTTGCTTATTTTATCTGCTTTTATATTTTTAACTGTTTTTAACTGCTCTTTAATGTTTAATTTCTTATACTGCACTGTAACTTTTATTCTTGTATTTTAATTGTCTTCATGTAAAGCACTTTGAATTGCCCTGTTGCTGAAAAGTGCTATACAAATAAAGCTGCCTTGCCTTGCCTATGCAGTTTCAGCTTCAACACAAAAAGCCCCAAAAAGTTTACATATAGCACAAAAACAAAGATGTCATGTTAAAACTTTTTTTAAATGATACAGAAAACTTCCAGTTTAGCTTAAGTAAGTATTCCGGCTGGGTATCGTATCGTTAAACTTGAGATTTTGGTCGTAGGATGAGAAAAGAGAGACCAACAAGGGAGGTGAGAAATTTAGAAAGGGCTCACACACACACACACACACACACACACACACACACACACACACACACACAGTGCAGACATGAAATTAGCAAAACACCATAACATTTCACATTTACATAACATCCAGAAAAACAGAGACAGAGATGGAAAAAGAGGAAAGAGGTCGAGAGAATATTGGTGATTAGTTCACCATGCCCTGATTAGTTGGTCAGGGCAAGGCTTCATTAGCATCGGTTCAACTCTTCATCACAGTCACATGACGAATAGCATGAGTCACTGTGGCAGAGCTTCAGTGAGAGCAGAAAGAAACAGGTGGGATCTGCTCTGTGTGCGAGGGTAGAAGTGTTTTTGCCGGGAGGGCTGCGTGGGATTTCCCCCTTTCTGGTCTACATATCCCTGGCTATGCTGAATTATTTTTATCCCCTGTGGGGACAAAATATATGTTTTGCATGTTTTGTTTTGCATGATCAAAAGAACAAGAACGGATTTTTTCACAAATCGCACCCTGCTTGTTAGTGTATCTCACACCTGCCTGCCTGCCTGCATGCAGTCACTCAAGAGCTGCAAGTAAGATAAATGCCTGTTAGAAGTGCCTTTTAGTGAAAAAAGCGTGGGTGCGGTATACAAGTATGTGCGTTTGGTAGCTTGTATAGTCACAGAGCACTGTAATGCCTGCTGATAACCAGTGTTTGGTGCATCAAAGCATCTTTCATCTCGTCATCCAATCTGTCAGTGCGGGGACCGTTGTGCCTCGGCTGCCAAAAGCAGCGCTGATCAACTCTATCAGCGGCTAAACGCTGCCAAGCGCCTGTTTAATTACACTCCATCAACAGTAAACTAACAGCAATTAGAAGGCAGGCAGGCAAGAGGGACTATAATTCTGGGTTGATGAACTGAGGACAAAGCTGGAGGTGAATCTTGTACAGTGCAGTGATTTCACAAAAGAGACACGGAAGTGAAGGAACGTCATGTTTGAAACCTGTTTATAGTATCAAAATGAAATAGTTATCTAGAACAAATACAATAGTTATTCATGGTAAGACTTTATTTCAAAGTCCAATGTGGTGTAGGTGTATTACAATTTATTCTTATTAATGTTTGTTTGTGTATGTATGTATGCACCAATCACCAAGGCAAATTCCACGAAGGGTAACTACTGTGGCAGTAAACATTCCAATTCATTAGAGGATCATTCAGCAAACTTTCCCTTAAGTTACCTGCTAATGCTAGGGGTAGCTAGCTAGCTTGGTTACATTTTTCAAAACAAATCTAGTTCTAGTCTTGCAATGTGTGACCCTGCAAGATCCCCAGTCTTTACATATTATGACAGTCTTTAAAGTTAGATGTGAGAGGATTGTCTTTAGATGTGAGACGGGGTCAGACTTTAGTCTTTTCAAAGTCTGTTGAAAGTATTCTAGTGTATGGTAGGCATAAAGACATAGAGCAGACTAGCTGTACTTGAGACACCATGCTGTCGCTGTGGATAAACAGTGATGGGAGTGTTGCGTTTAGGTCCGGCTCCGTAAGCCTGTGTTGCATTCATTGTTATTGTATTGGTATTGGTTTTAGGAGTTCTGTGTCAACACAGGCATGTCATCAGCATAGCTTGGTATTTACTCCAGTTTTCCCAATGAATAATTAAAGTGCAGTTGTGGAAGAATATACCTCCACACAGCCCAAATAAGAACAAGTAAATGTATGATGTCTGATGGTGTCATAATGTTGACCTGCTGACACTCATGTTTGAACAGAGCTGGTGACTAATCATCATGGATATTCAACAGTGGAAAATGTGCTGATAGACGCATAAACACTGAGGCCGTCAGCCACAGTGTGAAAGATCAGTAGTGACAGCAGATAAGGATTGGCCACACCAAAGATCACGCTGTCAAACCACAATCGAATGATGATACAGACGGCCTTACTGATCGATGCATGCTGAACGGTCTGGGGAAGGGATCAGCATCACATCATATCCTCTTTTTCTGCATGAGCAATAATTAACCAGTTTCTTACTGCAGCCACCCATAACAGATGCTAAATGAGGCACTACAGGATGGTAAGTATAGTTAATGCTCATGTCTGGACTGAAAAGTTAAAATAAACAACATTATATGATTTTTGCATCAATGTGATGAAGTAATTTGGATTTTCTGGTAACCAACCAAAAGTGCAAAAAAAGCAGAAAAGTGCAATGTGATATTCAAGTGTAGACAGGTTGTGCATAGACAGGATAATGAAATACAATGCAGTGTTATAAGAGTAGAATAAATATGGCTATGTAATACGAACATAATTGGTTAATTGTCACCGGAGTGCAGAGCTAGAGTTCAGTAGGGTGACAGCCAAAGGAAAGAAGTTTCCTCTGAACCTGCTGGTACAGGTGTGGAGAGACCTGTGGAGTGGGGTGAAAAGTCTGTGGTTGGGGTAAGAGCAGTCTTCGATGATGCTGTGCGCCTTACGCAAGCATCGCTTGCCCTGGATGGCCTCAATGGAGGGGAGTGAGGAACCGATGATGCGTTGGGCAGTTTTCACCACCCTCTGCAGTGCTTTTCGGTCGTAGGCAGAGCAGTTGCCATATCAGACTGTGACTCCCTGTAGGCCGTCTCATCTTTGTTGCCGATGAGACCAATCACCGTAGTGTCATCTGCAAACTTTACAGTGATGTTGGAGCCATGTACAGGTGTGCAGTTGTAGGTGAAGAGGGAGTAAAGGAGAGGGCTCAGCACACATCCCTGTGGTACGCCGGTGTTCAGGGTGATTGTGGAGGAGGTGTGATTATCTAACCTAACAGACTGAGGTCTGTTGGTTAGGAAGTTCAGAATCCAGTTACAGAGGGAGGTATTGATACCCAGTTTACTGAGTTTGTTGATCAGTTTGGAGGGGATGATGGTGTTGAATGCTGAACTAAAGTCAATGAACAGCATTCTCACATAGGTGTTGCTATTGTCAAGGTGGGAAAGGGCAGTGAAGTGTCGTAGAGATGGCATCCTCTATGCTCCTGTTCAGGCGAATTGGTAAGGGTCCAGTGAGGGTGGTAAGCAGGTCTTGAGATGGGCCAGGACCAGCCTCTCAAAGCACTTCATAATGATGGGGGTGAGTGCAACTGGACGGACGTCATTAAGGCTTGTTGTAGTGGAGTGTTTTGGCACCGGCATGATGGAGGTGGTTTTAAAGCACACAAGGACAGCTGCCTGGGCTAGTGACAGATTAATATGTCAGTCCAAACCTCAGTCAACTGCACAGTACAGGCCCTGAGTATGCGTCCAAGGATACCATCAGAACCAGCAGCCTCACGTGTGTTAGTTTTGCTCAGTGCCGCACACACATTGGTGGTGGAGAGTGTGAGGGGCTGGTGATCTGCAGGGACCACAGCCTTGATGGCCACCTCCTTGTTGTCCCTATCAAAGCGGCCATAGAAGTGGTTCAGCTCATCAGGCAAGGAGGTGTCGATGACAGGGGGGTTGGAGTTAGTGGTTTTGTAGTCTGTGATGGCCTGGATGCTTTGCCACATGCGTCGGGGTCAGAATTGTTCCTGAAGTGATCCTCAATCCTCAATGCTTGTGGTTGTGCTTGGCCTTTTTGATGCCACTATTCATATTAGCCCTGGCTGAGCTATAGGCTTGAGCATCATCTGATCTGAATGCGATGTCTCGTGCCTTCAGCAGGGGTCTGACCTTACTGTTCATCCATGGCTTCCGATTAGGGAAAGTAGTAATCCGTTTGAGGGTGGTGACACTGTTGATGTTTGAGTTGATACAGTCCAGAACGGAGGAGGCATAAGAGTCAATGTCCATGTGGGAGTCATGGGTGGCCTGAGTTGCAAACACTCTCCAGTCAATGTTTTCAAATCGCGGCTGAAGTGCCAAGTCAGCTCCCTCTGGCCACACTTTGACTGTCCTTACTGTTGGTTTCATACGTTTGATGAGTGCTGAGTACTTGGGCAGTAGAAACAATGAGAGGTGATCTGAGAGGCCATCCATACGAAGAAGCGTTTTGATGCAAACACACATTTTTTGCATTGTTTGGGCTGATCGTCCATATGAATCCTGTAAACACACTGCCTGTAAACACACTTTTTTGAAACCTGGTCCCAGGGTGAATAAAAAAAAAAAAAAAAAAAAAAAACGGCTCACGTTTGGCTTCGTATGGACGGCGAAACCGCATACATGCGTATCGATGATGTCATCGCCACACCCCTCGACCTGCTGCCTTCAAACCCGCTAGTACTACAGTAGCTGACCGCTCTAGCAATGGACGTAATGTTAGCCATTTATAAAGTGCAAGTAGACAACTTATCAACTAGCTAGCTAATCTGTCTGCTTATCAACTCCTTGAATGGATTATAGTAACTTTTAGTACGGCTTATTATGGAAAGGCTACCGCAAGAGAAATGTGTAGCTAGATTATCAAAAAGACATCGGATCATTGATGTTTGTTTGACTGCCGATGTTAGCTAGCGCGCTCCAATCATGTCTGATAGCAGACAGAATTGCAAAATAAAAAGCAATCCAACAGCACATTATACAATGTAAACAAAGACACGTTTTCTAGCGGTGGCCTTTATATAACGAGCATTGATGAAACTTATTAAAGTCTAGTCCATGGATGTATTAAGAGAACTACAGTAGTCATGTTATGAACGGAAGTGGAAGTGACTGAAGACTGCTCTTCTTCGTTCTTCGTTTTTGGGTGAATTTCTGTAGCAATATCAGCGCCGGAATATGAAGTAGCGCATTGAGTCATTTACAAATGGATTCGTTTCTGTGAAACTCATGATGTTGCAGTCCATAATCATTCTGTGTGTGGATGAACCGCAGTTCATCCATTTTGTTCACCAGCGAGCCAACATTGGCTAGGAAAAGGCTTGGAAGAGTGAGTCGATGTGGAGTTAGCCTTAGCCTCGCTCGAATTCCACCGCGCGACCCCCTTTGGCGAGGTTTACGTGTCCGTCTGAAGAGCCCTCCAGTCGGTGTGAGGATGTTCGGAGGAGCCATTGGTTTAGCGATCTCTGGAAGTACGCTAATAATGATGTCAGAATTGCAGGAACCAAAAGTTCCTGTCGGGTGTAAGCATATTACCACTAATTTGCAAAATCTGGAGAGACACGGAGCGTCACAAAGTGTCCGCGCCGCCATCTTCTTTGATATACATAAGCTCTATATATCTATTAGAACCTAACCATTAAATCCGCCTGGCCAATACATTGGTCATTATTAGCTTATTGCAGATATGTTAATATAGCTGGATGTCGGCCCATACAATAGAAATAAGTTGATTTAATATGATAGCATCCGCAGTTATGACACATTATTACAGAATATAACAAAGTATAGTGCTTTGAGTCTTTAGTTTTGCTCACCCTCTCTCTTTAGCTCACTGTTATTGATTACAGAGCTTTCTACTTAATAAAAGGCACAGGAGGAGGAACACACACACACACCCTTGTAAACAATTAGGCAGAGACACTCGAGCAGCTCTTTAAGCATCATCAGCATAGTCAAGGTGAAGGGCATTTACAAAGAAGATGCAGCACCGCGGAACCTTTTTAATAGTCAAGGTAGCCTAAATGGGACTGACTGCATTCATTCTTAAGTGTGGATCTTTTTCATGGCACGCAGTTGATACATCAACAAAATCACCTTTATCAAAAAGGTGTTTAATGTAAAAGCATCTCAATATAAATGGAAAATGGAAGCAGACACAAGCACACACACAGCTGATAATGAACTGAACATCCGCCGATGTGTCAACTCTGACTTAGCAGCTTTATCATAGCATGCAGTCACTTCAAGGTGACTTGGCTGTATTTGTCCACTTGTTTGAACCTGCTGAGCTCGTACAGAATTTGACGTTTTTAAACTGTGGTCAGATAAGTGGAAACCAATGGCTTCCTTAAAGTTTAACCTAAAGACTTATTGTTAGGGTTGGAACGATATCCTTTCGTCCCGATTTGATTCTTTCACAATTCAAGGGTGCCGATTCAATTTGTATTGCGATTTTCATTTATTGCGATTCTAGAAGTATTGCAATTCGACAGTATTGAGTATTGTGATTTTCTTTTCCTTCTTTAACAAAAACAAAAGATAAATAACACACTTCTAGAGACGATATATCATGAGACATTTCTAAACACCAATTGTTTTCTAAGAAGAATGCACATCATATCTCAGTCAGTCAGACATATTTCAGTAGGCTACATAACATGTATTTTCTGCATTTTCTGTTTAGCTGAAAACGGATATGATGAAGTCGTCGTCAGTGGTACTATATGTACAGAAAATATTAAGATGAATAATTGGTAAAAAAAAAAAATGTACCATATAAATAAACCATATATTGATTCTGAGGGAAAGAATCAATTTTAAACATCGGCGTAAAAGAATCATAATACATACGATTCATGATAATTTTTTCCCACCCCTACTTAATGTACTAGGTGTGTTTTATGAGTTCTCATTTTCTACTCTGCATTTAAGCCCTGTATTGACCTGCACTGCTGAGAACTCATCTATTAACCAGCACTATTAAGGGTTATCACTGAACCAACATCTATTTGTCGTAGAAGTCCGTTTTACATCTATTCTCTAATCCATATTTGTTAAGGACATAACAAGGGGAAGAGTTAATTGTATGCCAATAATCAAGAGACATGCCCCAACACTTGAAACTAGCTTATCTGTTGTCATCTATTGACAAGCCTATTCTCTCTCCATCTCTTAGTGGTTAATCATAAGCACGACCCTGGCCTGTGTGATCAATGCATCCTAGAACAAAAGCAAGTCAACCAAATACATTCCACCTTTGGTTTTACCTGCGGACATAGTCAACATTTCTTCTGTCTTGCCGGGTGTTTGCCAAAGTCACAGTTATTATGAACAGTTCCTCAGTTCCTCAAGATCCCTCCACACATCAAGTCCAGATAATCCATCATGCCCATTTGTCCAGCGACTACATATAGAGCTGGATTTGTCATTTTGGCAAAGAAAAGAAAAAAATGAAAGAGAAAAAAATGCTGCTTATCTGCAGCAAAAGCCAGCCTTTTCACAACCTTTTGAACAGATGTTATGCAAGCAGCCCTTTCTCCACAACTAAAAGCAGGGGTCAAGTAGTTGTTGACCTGTCTTGCAAAAATAAAAAAAAATAAAAGACTTTTGACTTTCCCCACAAGGCGTAATGAAGTGACATGTGTGGAGAGGGCAAGAAAAAGGGAAATGTTCAACTACGCCTACAAGCGAGCATACATCTAATGGACGTGGCCGTGGCTACATAAAGCCTAATTATCACAGCAAGGCCAATAACACAGGGTTACAAATTACTCTGTGTCACAGCAAGACAGATGGCTGCAGCACACACATGCCCACACAAACACGGCGAAATATGCACTCGCAAATTATTATGTTTCCATACTTCTCCACCCAACACTTTCACTTCCCTAGAATATTAGCACATTCCCGATCAAAAACCAGAAGTCCTGCTGACAGAAAAATATGCCTGACCATAACTTTGTTTTATAAAAAATAGCTGTACCAACTGCTGCAAGTCACAGCAATTCTGTCATTTAAACATTTGTAATACAGTTTCTAACTCAGCCAAGAGGCAAGCAAAACATGGAATTAAATCATGGAATTGTTGCAGCTTCTAAGTGTCAGAATGGGACCCACCTGTAAACACATTCAAATCTGTGGTTGTGCATTAACTCAGTATTTGCTGATCACCTTATCTCTCGCCTTATGACTCTTATCAGAGCTGCTGAAAACAGCCTCCACACACTCAACACATAAAGCATGCAGGGGGGACAAAAGCAATGTTGGCGATAATCCTCCAGACAGACCATGTCACCTTTGCGTACACACCATCACCCAGCACAGTCATACGGCCTGGTAATAACAGTAACAAGCCATCAAAGTAAGACAAACAGAGGAGGTAATCTGCTGTCTGCTGGAGACAATCTGCTGTCTGTCCACCAGGGCTGGGATGATCACCACAATGATCACTCCACAATGATCCATCAACCTCAGTGTCCCTGAGCAAGACACTTAACCCCTAGTTGCTCCAGAGGCGTGCGATATAGGTTAAAAGCGTCAGCTAAATGACATGTAATGTAATGACTCCCAGGAATGAGGCGGATCACGGACATAATGACACGAGCAGGATGTGGCAAGGGAAGGATGCCCCAGGCTCCCACACACATACTGTACATCCAAAACAGCACTTCACAAAATGTTGCATAATCTTAGAGACAATTGGCTCAATTGATTCCACATCAGTAAGCGACACTTCTCCTGCATACCCGCTTGGGTCCACGGGGTCTCACTGCGCTCCTCATGTGACAGGCAGGCACAAGCATTCCGTGAGTAAACGCCAGGTCCTCTACGCGTGGTAACCATGGTTGATTCTGTGCACTGCTGTATCCCTGCCAGTACAACTCAATGACATAAGCTGACTGTGGTTATCTCATATTCCTAATCACAGATCGATTTATAACAAATAGTGACAATCCTAGTCTTTGCTTACCACAGACTGGTACTGTTGATAGCTAAAGTTAGCTAAATTAGCATTGTCGTTACTTTATAGCCTAAACTGCGTTTGTAAGTTTAAACTATACCATTTCCCGATATAGTGGTGCGCGTGTGCCGAGACGAGCATGACGGCAACAGAGATTGCGCTTGCCGCTCCGCCTATCCGATTGCCAGTGCCTCCCTACCTGCCCGCTTGTCACTCATCAAAAATTAATTACTAGGCAAATCAATCCCTCCTGTGTGAAAAGACTACAAATCCAGAAAACAGGCCATCCTGGGCTGTAGTGTCACCTGAGGGTTAGGCATTGTCATCAATATTGCCCACCCCAGTGACGTGTAGGTACTGTAACTTTAGGCAATTGTAACTGTAGACAATTCACTCAAATGTTTTGGCACAGGACGTTTGGTTTTATATCTGACTTCTATTGGTTTGGTGCAGCCTACATCTTGACACACACACACACACACACACACACACACACCATATTTACACAAGTATGCGTTCCACCCAGAAAGCTTTGGGAGTGTGTTATTGTTGTCAATTACCTAAATCATGCTATTAAGGTTACCCCAGCTCATATGGCTAGAATCATATCTCAAGAACCCAAATGAGATGCCAAAGCTTTAACAGGGAAACTCCAGTGATTAGGTATTGCACTTCCATACATTTGGGGGACTCACAAAGTCAAATTAAGAGAACAATAGTCAAAACTGAGTCAGCAGAGTATTTTAATCCTGCCTGGTTTAAGGCCAAAAATAGGGCTGAAACAATAAGCCTAGTCTATGAATCGATTAGTCGATCAACAGAAAAAAATTAATCAGCAACCATTTTGATAATCAATTAAGGTTTTTTTAAAAGGTAAAAATGCCACAAATTCACTGGTCGCTTCTCAATTGTAAGAATTAGCTGGTTTTCTGCGTCTATTAAAGTTGTTGGTTAGAAAAACGTTTGTTTTTTTACTATTTTATTATATTGTATTGACCAAAAGAATCAAGAAAACAATCTGCAGATTAATCCATAATGAAAATAACAGTTAGTTGCAGCTCTACTCCAAATAAACGTAGGATCCTTCAATTCCCATAATGCTCGGCACAGCTGACAATATGGTTGCTGCCCACAGGTGACCCAGGTAAGATGGTGGTGGTTATCCAATTAGTTATGACGTAATGTTGCATCTAATGTATTATATCTATGGTTCAGCCCACATCAAGTAAGATTACTGCATGTCTCCGGTATCTGCAACATCAAACATACAATGGAGACACCTGACTGTGATAATTACTGAAAGTGACTGGGGAACAAGTATTTCTCCCCAGAGCAGTTCAGCAACTTCTTGTTGCAGACTTAAACTGGGCAAAGCAACAATAAACACTATAAGAGACTTTGTAGCTGCAGTTAACACAGGACTCAAGCATATGCTCTAAATGGTGTTGTTCTCATGTTCTGTTAAAAAAGTGTTGCGTGCACACAGTTTTGCAAACGAATTGAAGCCGACTTGACTTGCAGTATTGTTTTTTTATTGCTTTGGAACATTCCTGTCACACTACATAAAATGTCATAAATATTAGCCTCCCACTCTCGCTTGTGATTGGGTCACAACTAATGCTGTTCACCTGATAAAACTTTACCATTGATCACAAGACGGTCCGTTTACTATCTAGTGATATAAAGATATCACCTAACCCTATACCATGTCACTTTCTATCTGTACTAATTTCTGTCTTGTGCTGCAGCAACAACACCTGAATTTTCCCTCTGAGGATCAATGAAGGATTATCTTATCTTATTTTATCTTATGTCACAGAAACATAAACACACCTGTGTTGACATAACATAGAATTTAAGTCCCCACTAAAACTGGTACCCGTTTAGCTATTGTTTTCCATTTTTCTGCTCGTCACAAAACATTGAATTTCAATGTTTAGTAAGATTTTCAACATTTGTGTTGTATGTTTATCATCATGAATACAGCAGTTTGTAACTAATGGTTCATAGATAAATGATCTAAGGACTGTGATTTGCAGTGACCTTCCAACAGTGAGTGTTTTAGGGCCTGAATGAATGATACCTTTTAACTTGTGCCAAGCCTCTTAAGTTTCCACTTACATTCTTTGTTTAGGACAACAATAAAAAATTTTGATTGTAGCTGCCATTTGCTGATATGTGGGGTTCTTTAAGTGACTAATTTCGACGCCGAAAGATTCTGATTCCAAACTTCAAAATTCCAGAAAAAGCCTCTGAAACAGTGTTCAGATGATCCTGGGACACTGAAACCCAGAAGAATAATGATGGTAAACATTTGCCAAATGTATCCATTATGTAATTTTCCTTAAATACTCGAACAGCATTGTGTCCATCATATACACAGAGAAGCACATATCTAACTTTAAGTTCTAGCAGAAATCAACTTAAATCAGCTTTATACAAATACAAACTGATGCATCAGTCAGATGTTCACAGACAATATGTTGAGGCTGGTTTTATTTTGCAAGTGCTCCTTAATCTAAGCTCTGCCAACATTTCTGTAGCCAGCCTTTCAGCCTCTCTCCCAGCCAAACTACACTGGCCTCTTTGAGCATCCACTGCCCACAACAAACCCACACAAGCACCATGACTGCCAATATCACACAAAGACACCATGTTACTACAACCCACGGCGGGGAGATGGGGGGCAAAGAGAGAACTCATTTATGTTAAAAGAGGTTATTCTCACACTGTAGCTATTTTTATTTGATTCCATTTAGATGCTTCCACAATCTTGTTCATGTAACAATCACCCAAGCACAGCAGGGTGAGCTGAGATTAACAGACAAGGTGGTGTGGATGGATGGATTTTTTGCACAGAGAGCTGCTTGCACGTTCCTTTCAGAGAGCTGCAGGGCCGAGCACGAGACCCCGTCAGGGTGACAGAGTGTCCAGAGCTGAATCAGCGGGTCACACACACACACACACACACACACACACACACACACACACACACACACACGGTAGGAAGGGGGGACTCTTTACAAAGAAACTTTTTCAAGAGAAGGAAACAGAGGCCCAAAGAAGTGTTACAGTTATGGCCCTTCTTAATTTAAAGCCTCGCTGCCACTGAATGGGTCCAGTTGGCCTATAAAACCTGTCTCTTCAAATAGCAGATTCTTTAGGCTTGACAGAAGTTCATCAGGAAGCACACACACACACACACACACACACACACACACACACACACACACACACACACACACACACACACACACACACACACACCAAATCTGTGCTCCTCAAAGTGTGATCTAGGAACGTCATTGGGTCCTTTAGGAGGAGCAAAATGATGAATAGTGTAATTTCTCTAAATTATAATTCGCAATATCTACTAGATAATATATAAAAATGTAATCAATTATTTTTCCCTCACCACTGTTCCAATCTCTACCAGCTTACACAATGTATTGCTTAATATTAAAAACGGCCCGTGTGGAGATCTCAAGGACAAAATTGTTAAGTTGTTGTTGGCCATGAGCTTTATGATCCCTGTCCGTTTGAGGGCCTGTGTCATGCAAATATTTGAGAGCTATCAAACCATATCAAACTGATAGCCTACTTCTTCTAAACCATGTGCAGACCCCATGTAGGAATCCCAACAACTGCCTGCTTGTTATGTATGTTAAAAAATAAATTACCTTAGGTAAAAAGTTATGAGGCATACAGTAACTTATAAAGTTTAAGCTCAAATTCAATCACTGTCCACACTTGAGGACCCTGCATAAAAGATTAGCCAGCATAGCACTGGACACCTGCACAACTATCAGATGTATCTCATACAACACATTATGCATGCAAATGTACACAGCAGCTTTTCTCAGCACCCAAGCTATAACAGCAATGAATTGATCTATTGTTAAATGGTGGGGACTGATATCAACGCAGCCTACACATACTGAGCTCCTGACACATACAGTAACCCCACCGCTATTGTACTGTTTGTGTGATGATGACTTAATCCTCTTGCATGTAGTAGGCTTAAAGATTAAAATATTTGTCAAATCAGGTTTCTGAATGCAAATATTAATGAGCAAAACTCCATTCAAAAATCTGTTAAGGGAGAGTTAATTTTCTTACAAATATGCACATCTTTAAAAAATGACTGCAGGCCTTTTACAAACCCTTAAGAGTATATGGGGGATTCGGCTAACGGTTACCTATTAAACACCAATCAGTAGGCTATTTAATTTCCTAATATGTCAACTTTTAAAACTTTTACACTGCTCACTCCCGCCCACCATGGTGTCTTTTGGTTGGACCAAGACGGTGTGGAGAAGGCAACATGGCTGGGAAAGTTAAGATATTTTTGTTTCATAAATGAATAGTTTATGAAAAGAAAGTATGCCGAATATATCAGCACCTATTTTTAAATTCAAAACAGCCATAAAGTCATGTTCTAATATGCGATCCCGACATTACACAAGGCTTTCTTAAAGCGCATGGAATTGACAATAGAGTTTGGCCAATATCTCGCCATACAGGAGACAAGTAGACATGAATCAGGATTGCGAAATCCAGATGCTATGATAATAAGCCCCTTTACTGTTTTAACAATATATAGCTAAAGACATTCAACGTGAGGACTGAGACAAAATAGAAACGTGTCCATAGTTACTACGACACCACAAGCCTCGGTCACTTTGACGTGAGTGTAGCCTACAAGGGGGTTGAACTTCGCCTGAAATCTGACAACTTATAGTTGACCCTTGGGGCTCGGCAAAAACACACACTCCAGTACAAAATTCCCGAATTACAGAGATACACTGTTTAATTCGGCATACGCATATTTCACCAACACGCATTTATTTCATTTAAATTATAACTTTTGCCCACAAGTCACGCTGCCCGCTATCATGTAGTCAGTAGATGTGTACAATTAGCCAGCAGCGTTAAGTTTAAAGATTTGTCAGTGGAGTCTGGCTTCCCTCCTAATGCAAGGAAACTGAACGTAACTGTGTTCCCATTGAACAAAGTTCAGACTGGCAACAAGTCAAACTTACCAGAGTTTGTTCATACTGCAGCGCCCGCTGGTCCGACCCGTCCCCTGCCATGGCTCGGCTGTCTCTACCCGGCGACTTGATGAAACGTGTTCAGCTTGAAAGTGAGAGGAAATCGACAGCGATGTCTCTCTGTGTGTTGGACAGTGACTAAAGCATTGAACTGACTTTAGTTTCTGTATGTGAGTTCACAAAAGGAACTCTAACTACAGAATGCGTCCCGGTTACAGTAAGTTCCTTCATTTTATAGCCTCTCAACTCCCCAGCAAGATACACACTGTGAGGCGGGACTTAGGTGGTCTGAAGTAGAATTGACCCTCCCATCTGGAACAAGTGTCAATCAAGTCAGAAGGAATTATGCTCTCTGAGTTGTTTAAAGCTTTTTATATAAATATGTTTCTCACATATAGTTTGAAAGCTTATGCACAGATAAAAGGTGAACAAAAGGCAAAATAACTAACCTATCAATAGGAAATGTGTAGTGACTGAGTAAGCCTACCTAAGTCCAGGTGGATTGATCCTCCACCACACCTCTGGATGTTGATTATTAACTTCTATTTTTTTATTAGAGCAAATAATTAAATGGTTTATGAATTCATTTCTGTTGGTCCTATCCATTGGCAGTATATAGACACTATAGACACTGTGGCAGTTGTGTTCGTTTTATATTTGAACCCATTGCCATACTATCACTGGTGTTTCTGAGAGGGTCAAACAGACGTTAGGTGACCATAGCATGTTGGTGTCATTGTCTTAAGTGTTAAACATTAATGTATGGAATGCCCTATGACTGCACTGGTGGAGCTGTCCTGTCTGTCCTTGTCTTATGTGTGTATTTTGTTATTGAGTTGTGGTATGAAATGATACTGTATAAATGTTTAGTTTCCGTCTTATAATTTCCTTTTCTGTATTGTTTATGATGTATTGAACATGTAATGTGTATATTAATTATTGCGTTGTTCCATTTTAAAGAGAGTTGTAAGGACCTCAGGAAGAATAGCTCCTGCAGTGCAGGAGCTAATGAGGGTCCTAAATAAACAAACTGAATTCCTTATAGACTAAATAATATAAATAACCTTTAAATTAAGCACTTATGAGCTGGCCCAAGTTTCTTCTGGGCCCTAAAAACAATGACAATTAATTGAGACCAAACTTGACCAATGTCCTTCAGGACAACATTTACACAAAGTAGGCTATTAGTTTTACCCCGGATTTAGTTACATTTTTTGTCCTAAGAGGCTTTAACTTGTTCTTGTAAAAATCTCTTATTTCTCAAGCGACATTAGAGCGAAAAGCACTGAAAGTTGTAATTGTAGTATAGATGGGTGTTAGAGTGTGCCATTTATAAGCCCGCCCCACTTTGGAAAATACTGAGGTAAGTTACAAGGCACAGGGGGTTGCAAGGTATGTTATAACATTAAACACTCCTTTTAGTTTTAATACTAGCAGTATTGCTTTTTGGTAGGAGTGTGCAAAAAAATCGATTCACATTCGTATCACGATTCAAGCTCTACCGATTCAAAATCGATTCATAGAATTCCAAAAATGTATTCATATATATATATATATATATATATATATATATATATATATATATATATATATATATATATATATATATATTATTTTTTTATTGTATGTCTACTGCAATCACATGGGAAAAGTAACTAACTAATCGATTTTGAATCGAATCTTGAGCCTAAAAATCAATATCAAATCGTGACATTTTCTGAATCGTGCACCCCTTACTTTTTAAATGGGGATGTCTCTCTGTCATTCCACCGTTAGTCCAGACAACTATCCAATCGATGGGTTGCCATTAAATTGACAGGCATTCATGGCGACTACCAGATATCCAGTGTACCCAAAGAATTAAGCCTAATGACTTTAATGAGCTTCTAACTTTTCATCTAGCGCCAACAAGTGATAAGTTTTCACATGGTTTGGCACAAAGTTTACTGTTGACGTATCCTGATGAGTTTTCATCTCTAGTGTCACGAGCTGTTGACAAAATCATTGTTGAGCAGATCAATAATATAATAATATATTATGTTATAATGATATAACATAATATGATACACTCATATGAGAGTAAATTCACATTTGAAGGATTATGTCTTGGAATAAATGTCAGAAAAACCACATTGACCTGAGATGAATCCAAAGTGGATCAGCGGACAGAAAACTGCTGCTGCACACTGCTCTGTGTGGCTTTGAGATGATCAGACATAAACAGTTAGATTTCAAGATATGAACTATTGGCCCCGGGCAAAGGGTATCTCTTCCCAAGGTCAAACCCATGCTTGATTTAATTACACTTCAGAAACTTGATTCTGAGAAAGTGAAGTGTTTAAAGTTCTTTTGGAGCGATGTGAAACACATACAGGGAACCTAGCTGTCAGCAGGGAGTTTAACCTGGGATGAGCTCTACAAAAATACACACAAAGATGTTTTCCATTTCAACACAATTTGTGTGTGAGGTTAATCATTAAAACAGACTTGCTTTGTGTGAATCTTGGTTGTAAGTGCCAGCCTTTGTAGTTTAACCCCCAAGTTTGAGGAACTGCACTCTTCAAGGATAAACAAGGGCTCGCATTCTTAAATCTCATGATAGCTCTACTTCCTCTCAATGGAAAATGACTGGAGGTGCATGATAAGCAGAAACACTGATGATCAACACATTTTACACTAGTTATCCGGATCCGAGTTGTGATGGCAGCAGGCTAAAAAAACCAATCTTCCACATCCTCCAGCTTTTCTTGGGGTATCCTCAGGCCTTCCCGGACCAGATGGGATCTATAACCTCCAGTGTGTTCTGGGTCTGTCTTGGTGCCCTTCTCCTATTTGACCATGCCCAGAAAACGTCCGCAAAGAGGTGACCAGGAAAAAAAAAAAAAAAAGTATTCACTTGTATCTGCAATTAACATTTTTTCAGTCTCTACCCAAAGCTCGTGATCACATGAATTTGTGATTTTTCTGGCCAACAGAAAAAGTCAACATCCAACTGTGACTGAGACCAGAACGAGTCAAAATACAGTAGGCCTATAGGAGATGGAAAAGTATGTGGTGTTAGACAAGTGTTGATAATACTCAGCCCTGAAACATTCAAACATAAACCTGATATTCCTTTGCTTCGACTCTCTTGTATTTTTCTATTGAATGCATGAAGACAGTGTTTGTCACATCCATATTAAGGCTAATGCAGTCCACCAGCAGCCGTATTACAAAAGCTTGTTTGCTGGCAGCCTCAGAGTGTGACAGATAGGGCCACCAGGGGTAAACACACCTACAGAATGGCAGATTAGACAGCTGACAACAAAGCAGTGGGATGGAATGATGATAATGTATTTTTAATAAGCTGTTTATGTGTGTGCATATCTTCACATAAAAGACAAAAATGATCATGCCTGTGTATGTCTGTGTCTCCAACATATGTTTTTCAAATAGTAAATTCTAATTCAGAGCCACTAAAGACAAAGGAAAGTTAGCATTATATTATATGGGATGCTCCCCATCCCAGAGTCAATAAACTGTTATCTAATTCAAACACTGAGTAAGTGATTAAGTGTGTTGCACAACAGAATTGGCACATTCCTGGAAATAGTAATTGGAGAATGGAGGTCAATGAGAGAAAGAGGTCGGAGCAGTGACACTGCTGAAAGCCGTTCAGCTCTGTGTGTGTGTGTGTGTGTGGGAGGGGGGGGGAGGGGGGGGGGGGGGGGGGGGGGGGGCGTGAGACTCAGGTAGGCCAGCACCTTTTGTGACAGGAGCTGCTCAGCTGTGACCGTCCAGCTCTGGGCCAGATTACTCCTTTTCACAAGGTCTGTGTTGACATCACGGATCAGTCTGGCTGGATGAAAAGCCCACCACAGTTCACTATTTCTAATCCTCTTTTTGGATTTCTGTGGCAGACTCATCTGACGTCCTCCAGCTATCTGTGTCTAGTCAGGGACTCCATAACAAAAAGCATGGCAGAGGCACCTTCATTGAAGGTGGGGAATCCATACTTGCTGCTGCCTCAAGCTTACTTTCCCCCACAAAACAGTCCCCTCAGTCAGCTGATGGTGAAGCTAACTAACCAGGCTCCCATCAGCACTGGTTCATAACAACACAACAGAATAAAACTAATTATGAATCATTCAAAAGATCAATATTTAGAACATTGGAGAAAGCAAACAAAGTAGACTAAATTGTTATTTGACAGAGTAACTGCACACTGTCAGAGATACGAAGAAGAGACTGATCCTGACTAAATGCAGGCTCAGTGACCACCAACTGGGTCAGACAGAGTTGCACTTCCTCCTCCACTGGGAAAAAGGATCTTCATTAAGAGATTTACACTTTGGAAAAATAGCCAAACAAATAAAACTTCCCAAAGTTAACACCAGAAAAGAAGCTGGTAGTTCTCCTAGAGGGAACAGCAGCTCCACTGCTAAATATGTATCTGCCTGCCACAGTCTGAGGGACTCACAACCACTTTAGGATCCCAACATTACAGATTTGTTTAGCATTATATAGTAATTATATTATACAAAAATTGTAACTGTTGTGTAATGTAATTGTTTTGTAATATAGAGTATTGTATCACAATCAGTATAGTAGCCTATATGAAACCTATATATTTAATATATGACATGTAGGCTATGAATTTCTGTAAACTGCTTTGAGAGAGAGAGAGCGAGAGAGAGAGCGAGAGAGAGAGCGAAAGAGAGAGAGAGAGAGAGAGTTTCCATACCTGTTACTCTCCGTTGGTGTCACTGATACGTTTTAAAGCCCCCCTCCAGTGTATTTTGACATTTCTATAATATTTCTAAGTCATTTCCTGACCACGTTGATTATCCACAAAATGCTATGCTGCTAAATAGGAATGATGACGTATGATGCCATTCCGCATTCTACAAATACTTTCTACTTTGAACTATTTGTACAATGCGGTATTGCTATTTCTACTTAAGTTAGGGTTCTGAGTACGTCTTCTTCCCTCCCTGCTGGCTTTACTTTTCCTACATTTAGGTAACATGTCACTTCAAAATATACCAAATCAGAGAGATATACAACACAATAATATATCTCTTTTATGTTTTTTTCAAACACTTTAAAAAGTGTCTTATTTCAACTGTTCACATTCTGCCTCCTATCAACACTGGTTTCCTTTAATCTTTCCCTAACCGTAACCATGTAGTTTTAGTTGCCTATACTCAACCAAACCTCAAACACAGAGCACCACAACAGTACCCATTCATAGTAGCACACTCACACTCAAAAGAAGCACTGTACAATCATATCCTATTACTGTTACTTGTGGTGGATGTTACATACCTAGCACTACAATGGTAGTTAGTGAGCGTATGTAGAGAATTACTCATTTTGTATTTTCACGTATTTCAGTGTTTTAGGCTATCTCTAGTCTCGCTTTGCCAGACCTTCTTCCACAGTGCTGCGAAGGAGGGTCTGGCTAGTCCACACAGCATTCCGGGATGGGAGAAAAATGTGCTCTGGTTTATTGGCATTTCTTGAAACCAATCACAATCGTCTTGGGCGGTGCTAAACGCCGAGCGGAGCCACGGTGCTACTGCAAAATAGCCTTGGGAAAGAACTTGTTTTAGTGGAACATGTGTACGTTCAAAAGTTGTTTCAGTTATGCAACAGAAAACTCAGATTGGACAGATAGTCTAGCTAGATGTCTGGATTTACCCTGCAGAGATCTGAGGAGCAGTTAACCATAGTCCTCATAAATCAACCAGAGTTTAGAATGCCAACACAACGAAAGCGTAAGGTAACGGACATCCGGCCGAAAAGAGTGACATCCAGCAGAATTTCTGTCGGCAACAGAGCAATCCCGGAAGTGGAACGTCGTGGATATAGACTAGGCTATCATCAACCTAATGTCACTTTCCCATTCTATATATATATATATACATATATATATATATATACCATGTCCTGAAGGAAACCACTCTGTTCGGTTGCCTGCTTTACCTGTCTGCTAACGGCACTCCGCCTGCCATCATCAGCCTGTAAGCCTCCCGCTCTGCCACCTGAGAGGATTCCCCCACCAAACCATTTTGCTTCAATCTCTGATTTTGGAAATAAACTGTGTTGAAACCTCGAGCTGTATTCTGTCTGCTTCTGGGTTCTAGTCACAAATCCTGACGACAATAAACTTTTATACTAAAGAATAGCCTATATCATTGTCAACCAGACCAGGAGGGAATATCAATATCAATGAAGGGCTGCTTGACTGTGTCAGCATTATCAGAGGTGCATTACAGAGACAAGATATTGACCTATTTTGTTTTCAATTGATTTTGTTTTCTATTTCATCTATATTTTGTTTTGACCTTTCACTACTGTGTGTACATCAATATGCTGATAATTGAGCCTATTTCTCCTTGTGCTCACACAACCTGTGTCATTTTACCAAAGGTGGAGGTTTTCCAAGACACACCGCCGTCTTTAGTCCAGGAAGGGCAAAGCAATTGACGTGGAGTGGTAGAAAACATACTGATATCTTCAAGGAGAGAAGATGGCACGGTCTGACAATGTTTATCCAGACTGTAATGGCAGTGGTGAAATCCTAATATGTCAGCATTTTCACTGTGCTGGGAAATGGTTTCCATAATCACACTTTACCAGACCTGTCAAAGTTCAGCTTTTCATTTTACTGGGACAAATGAAGCTTATCATAACACTGCCCTTTCCAGGAATTATATCAGCAAGCTTCTTTTTTTTTCCGGATGGGACACTAATGGGGTTCATGTCCAGTTCCAAAATTAAAGTGTGTTTTTTTTTTACTTTACGGAACAAACAGAACTATGTTAAGTTACAGAAGTAACCAGAAGTTACAGTAGTAACTTAAGCCAAGGCACCAGCATTCTCCATCAGAAGTGCTTGTCAGATGGTTAAATAGCTTTGGAACATGAATGAATTTCTTTTCCTTAAGCCTTCTGGAATGAATTGCTTTCGTCATGAAATTTTACCATTTTAAATCTTGGTGAGTCCAGGCCTTCAAACTTCTCACTCAAGCACTCTTTTTTCAATTCTTGACACAACTATTTCTGTCTCTGATGTGCCAAGTGCAATATATGAATGCCTTCCAGGAGAGACTGTCTGAAGATATGCGTCATTATTCCCAATATTTAAACAACAATGCTACCGGAGAGCCAAACACAGTGTTAATTCTAAAAGCCTTTAAGCTTGTAACACTAATGGTGAAACACGAACAATGAAACATAAAACAAATCTCATGTCTTGTTTGTCCAAGCAGCTAAGCTAGGCAGCCAACAAGTTAATGGGGTTAGAATAAAATAAGGAGAAATGTTAGATCACACTTTTCATAACGTATCTTACAATGATTAGTTAGATCTACAATACAAAAACAATACTATTTCTTTATTATTTCCATGTCTTCTACATGATCATCAACTCATGAGGATGCTGACGTTTTACCTGAGCATCCCAATAAAGAGAAATATTTAACCTTGTTTTGGATGCTATTATCCCTTCAGGCTTTGTTCCTGTCTCGCTCACAAGTGGCTCATATGTGGTAAACCAATTAAAAAGCCTTCCCTTTAACTCTAACCACATGTCTAGCAGCTGAGGATGCTGCTGCTTTTAGCAAGTTTTATTTATATCATTACACTCCTTTCTTGACAGACCTTATTTTCATATGTTCTGCTCATATCCCTCAATACAAAGAAACACACTAATATTATTATTAATTTTCACTGTTTTCCTCTACTTGTCTTCTTCACTAGTTAATTTGTTTATTCTTGGTTTGTGAGTGTGTTTGTGCATATGCACATTATGTAAGGGTATTAGTACTATTTGTGCATGTTCCATGAGAAGCTACACCCTGCTAAAGCATTTCATGTTGTTTGTTTCAGCCTCAGTACTTTTATTTTTCTGTCTGCGTTTTAATATGCATGTTATAAATGCAATGCAAATCAAACTTGCCCTCTCTGAGGCTTCCACCTCCTCCTCCTTGCACCATGTGGTTTTTGATGTGAATCAAAGTTCACAAAGCTGTTCAAAATATTGTCGGACAAATAGAGCATTTGCAATGGAGGGGTACATGCCAGCGATGTTCTGTGATTGCAACAATCGGGCTCAGTGGAAACTTCACTTGTGCAACACTGAACCCTTTTGTTAGATATCTATAAGTCACATACGTATCACAATGTATGAATATATGTATGTCATTTTCTGGCTTGTTCACGAAAAAGCTGATTATTACTTTACTTTATTACTTTTTTTAAAGCAAATCTGTGAATTCACAGGATATCCTACAAAAGAATATTTTTTGATCAGGCTATTTTTTATTTTACTTTTTGAGTAACAGGATGCATGGGAACACATAACTCCATCCATACTGGAGAAAATAAATAATTCAGACCATGATCAGGCAGTAGAAGCAGCAGCAGACTGACCATCTGGAAGCTCTACAATCGATAGCTGCAGCCGAGCGACTACCAGCTCCAGGACGTCTTGGCTCATTCAGCGATGCACATTGTTGAAATCTAGCACCAGAATCGGTGTTATTTATTTATTTTTGTAACAATTGATATAATTAGGACATTTTCCCAGTACAGACTGTAAAGAAATATCAATACCACATTGATAACTTCATTCAGTTTGAGTCTATGTATAAATCCTGAGAGCAAAAATTAAAATGCATTTCATGCATGTGAAATATGATCATTTACTTTGTACAATTAATTAATTAAATGCAGGGGGAATAAAAAGACAAATCAGTCTTAAAAGGATGGGTTCACATTTTTCAGTCAGTTGCTCCTTATTCACAGTTCCTGTGATGGATTGGCACAAAATTGTATAGACATTCATGGTTCTTAGATTATGTATCCTTTGACTTTCCCTCTAGCATCACCATGTGGTTGACATTTGTTGTTTTTAAATGCCTCAACAACTATTGGATAGATTGCCATGGTATTTGGTTTAGACATCAACGTTCCCCTCGGAATCACTCGTAATAACTTAGTTGATCCCTTTACTTTTCATCTAGCGCCAAAGCAAAGTTTGAATTTGCCCAACACTTTAGTATTAAGCAGCTAATGTTGGCATGCTAACAGGCTAGATAGTAAGCATTGTTTAACATTGTACCTGCTTAGTATCAGCATGTTAGCATTGTCACTGTGAGCATCCTCTACCCTGCGCTGCAAGACTAAGGCTTGGAGAATCATTAAGGTTCTCAACCACCTGGATAGCGGCATTTTCTCCCTGTTGACGTCAGGAAGAAGATACCGCATACTTCAGGCCAGCACTGAGAGGCTCAGGGGGAGCTTCTACCCTCAGGTAGGATCCTAAATGAGGTCACTGCCTAAGACTGCCACCCCAATCCAATCTATAGCTTCTGGTTCTGTATTTTGTAACTGTCTTAGGAACATGTTTCTAAATGACATAATCAGATAACCTGCCTACTGTACATGTATAAGATGCCAATCCTTTGCTGTTATAAATAATATGACCACTTTCAAATTCAGTCAGTCAATATCAGTCTTCACACAAACATCAAAAACCCTTAACTCTGTAAATGAGGGTGATTATTGAACTTTCTATCCCAAATAATCTTTCCACATCAGATTAAAGAAACCGTCTTATCCAATATAGCGCAAATAACATATGTAGTTTAAGAGCTCATCGTTTCAATATGAAAAACACTGATTCTGTGAGTTTGAACTCTTTGAAGAAATCCTTGGCACAGTGGTTAAATATGGCGTCAAAGATGTATATTTTGTCACAAAGCATGAAGGTAATCTTTATCATTATATTATTCCAATAGTCTTCCACATGCAGTGCAAATAGTGTTTGAAATGAGCAGAGAGACGTCAGATCTTTGTTTACGGCTCCAGCAGAGACTAAATTGATGAATATTGAGTTTAGCAGTGTAACAAGCAGTCTGGTAGTTTGATGAATGAAGGCCACTGTCTTTCCAAAACCCTTGAAAATCAATTGCAGACTGCTCAGAGAGAAAAACGATGAACACATTGCTTCTCTGTCATCTGCATCTATTTCCTTCTTTTATCATTTCTGTCTCTACATCTCTTTATTAACTTTTTCTTCTGTTGCTTTTAAATCTGTTTCTCTGTCACCCAGGCTCTGACTTCATCATTCGCTGGAGACTTACTCTAACCATCCCCCTGCAGTAGCACTGCATGCCTAACCCCAACCCTTACCTCACTGAAACCTTAATCTAACCCAAAGGCCTAGCAAACACTAGACAACCTTTGCTTGTCTCGCATACAATTTTGAGATCTAATGCAAAAAGTCACGTATGCAACACTTATCACTACAGGTCGTCTAGTCATCGAGCAGTTCCAAGACGCATCTTGACAATGTCATGAGCTGCCCCAGTTTTCAAACATTATCGTTTTCAAACATGTTCTGCGTGTCGTTGTCAAAAGCAGGATGTCCTTAGTTGATGCACCTTATGAGTCTGAGATGGGAGTACTAGTATCCAAACCATCAGGGCAAAATAATTTAATTGTATGAGTGTTTGCACTAGTTGTACTGTAGAAGATCTTGCCAACTGAAAACCTCTTGCAATCAGTACACCTCATCTGATAAGAGTTCAACCCTATTGAACAGGAACATCGATACTGGAACACAGTGTTTAGTTTCATATACTATAGCACTTTCAAATAAATAAATAAATACAAATGCTACAATCCTGGAGTTTATCCTAATAAAGCTTCTTTTCTCATTTCCCAGGTTTTTTCCAACTAACTAATTTATGTATTTCATGTGCATCTTCCATAGTCAAAATATCAAACTCCCGTCATTTGCAAGAAAGTAAGACACAACCTACTTCCTGCATTGGCACTGATCATTGGCATTGTAGGTAAATAGTTAACAAGGATTGTTTACGCGATAACATGCCACTTGTCCACTGTATACAGCGTAGACATGCACGCAGATAGCTCAAAATGCGTACAGATAACACGCCACTTGGCTTAAGAAAGTGGGCATGTATGTTTACGCAAAGTCATGATGTCATGTTGAATATGGATGTCATTTTAAGGCTTCTGGGCTGAACAGTCGGGGGAAAAATGTCTAGTGTAAGCACTTCAGAAATTCAAAACAATTTTGAAAGTCTGCACTAGCTTTAACCCTAGCCGTGAGCAACAAACATGTAAGACGGAGTGGGTGTGTCACCCGTTTGTGTTTCAATTGTGTTCCACATGGTGCTAGTATTTAGCAATGCTGCCTCTATGCTGGCCCCTATGAGTAATTGTCTGCCCGCATCGGCAGATTAAAAAAACATTTACTTTCAATGATTAATCAGGGTGCGAGGTCTATCAAAACGGTGGGTTTTAAACTGGTGCACAAAGCCAAATTGAGTAACCTGAAAAATACCGTTACAATCCAATCTGTAGTGTGACATTGGGTTGTGTTTCTCCAAAAGTTAAAAAATGTACTTTTTGCCTGCAGGTTTTTTTTTTTTTAAGAACCCCCTGTGGCCCCCACTGGCTAAGAATCCTGAAATGTAATGATTTACCTTATGGGGACCACATGAACAAGAGGTGGGTCATTGTAATGTAACTGTGTTAACAGATGTTTTTACCTGCAGCATGATTAATACAAGTCACACAAACAGCATAACACAGATAGCTGTCCATCTGCAGTAATATGACACGCATAGCCAACTGGTCGCTGTCTTATTCTGCCAGTAACAGCCTGAGGCCTACACACACACACACACACACGCTAGGGGAAGCAGCACGAAGCAACAGCTTGAGGTGGATATAAGCTGTTTGATGCTGTTTTACTTGGTGAGACTGAGGTCAGACATCACTACAAACTCCATCTCATTCCCTGTGTGACTTCAGTTTTCACTATGTGCCATAAACCATGCAGCACCTTAGAGTGCAGCAACATTTTCAGCCCATGCTGGGAGTGTCTTAGACTGGACATGAGCTAATTCTCCATGTTCACCTATCCATTGCAATTCTACACTATTCCATATTTTATTCCATTTGTCATGAGTATTGGTTATAAATCCAACTCTTAAGCCAACTTTTTAAACCAAATGTAAATTAGTTGTTTTTCTATCAGCTGGTCGGTACTGAATAAATCATTCTGCACATCCCCTGGGCCAGACGGGTACACTGTCAACGTTCACAAAGGGCTCTCTACCCTCCTGTTACCAGCTTTGCAGGAAATACACTTACTCGGATCAAGTAATCCACACAGCCAGGAAATACACGAACAGGTAACACTAAGCAAACAGAACGCACAGCAACAGCAAATAACACAAGAATCCGACCAGACACAAGAAACAGAGACTAAATACACAGGGTAACAAGCAAACAAGGAACAGGTGATACAAACAGGTGGAACAAATCAGGGCGGGGCAGACAATCAAACAGGCGGGAAAAACAACCGACAGGAAGTAAACTAGACAAGACAGGGGCAAAACAGACTACTACAAAAAAAAACAGGAAACACAAACCGCAAAGAGTCACAATCGTGACAGGGATGGCTCCCAGACGGCCAAAAAACAAAAAACATCCAAGAATGTCCACAATGGAGCAAAGAGCCCATAAAGGGTGAACAAAAACGGGAGCGAAGCTCGGGGACCGGGGCTGCTGCAGGCAACGGCGAAGGCAGAAACCCTCTGGTGGCCGAGCCAGATGGTGAAGACCCTCAGGATGTCGAACAGGACGGCAAGGGCACACACCGTCGGGAGGCGGATTCTTTCTGGAGGTCGTACAGGATGGCGAAGGCAGATTCTCTCAGGAGGCTGTACAGGATGGTGAAGGCAGATCCTCCTTGGTGGCCGGGTAGGATGGCAAAGGCAGATTTTCTCAGGAGGCCATGCAGGATGGCAAAACCCTTCTGGAGGCCGGCGGCGAAGGAGACACTCCTCCGGGGACCAGCAGCGAAGGCGCAACCCTTCTGGAGGCCGTCGGCGAAGGCAATATCCCTCTGGAGGTCGTCGGCGAAGGCGATACCCCTCTGGCGGCCGGCAGCGAAGGCGACACCCCTCCAGCGGCCGGTGGCTAAGGTGATACCCCTCCGGAGGCCAACGGCAAAAGCAGAACCCTTCTGAGGGCCGGGCAGGTGAAGGGGCAGCTGGGCCGAAAAACAGGCAATGGGTCAGCTGGGCTGATGATAGGCAAAGAAACAGCTGGGCAGATGACAGGCGACGGGTCAGCTGGGCACGAGACAGGCAACGGGTCAGCAGGGCTGGAGACTTGTGACGGGACAGCTGGGCTGGGATCCGCCAACAAGGTAACAGGAACTGGCAACAAGGCAACAGGATCAGGAGTCAGTGAGTCCACTGACAGGACACGGGAGGCAGGAATTGGCCGAACCACCGACAGGACACAGTGGGGCAGGAGTCGGCAGGACCGCCGACAAAACACGGGGCGCAGGAGTTGGCCTGACCACCGACAAAACACTGGGGACAGGAGCCTCTGGGACACCGGGGAACGGCACAGTCTCTGAGACGCCATGTGGCACAGTCTCTGAAACGCCGGGCAAAAGTGGAACGGCGTAGACTCTAGGATACTGGACAGCACAGGAACACAGGAAAGCTCAGGAACACTGGAAAGCTCAGGAACACAGGAAAGCTCAGGAACACTGGTCAGCTCAGGTACACAGCACAGCACCGAGGGCTGCGGCTCGCTGCACAACACCGAGGACACAGGTCTGCTGCACAACAGCCGCTGAGGCTCAGAAGGACAAACAGGGTTGGAGACAGGAGGCCAAACTCCTGCGCAGTAGCCTGCCAGCACATGTCCAAAAGGTGCCTAGCAAAAGCAGGATCCTCCTTATGAAACTCACAAAACAAATCATAAGGGTTTCACTGACCGAGTCCAGAGGGTGAAACAACGGCTGTAAAACTGTTGGTCGGATTCTTCTGTCAGGGTTGGTGTGAAGGCAGGCAAGGTTTTGGACCCAAATGCAGTTAAAGATATTTATTTAGGACAGGAATACACTTACTCGGATCAAGTAATCCACACAGCCAGGAAATAAACGAACAGGTAACACTAAGCAAACAGCAACAGCAAATAACACAAGAATCCGACCAGACACAAGAAACAGAGACTAAATACACAGGGTAACAAGCAAACAAGGAACAGGTGATACAAACAGGTGGAACAAATCAGGGCGGGGCAGACAATCAAACAGGCGGAAAAACAACAGACAGGAAGTAAACTAGACAAGACAGGGGCAAAAGAGACTACTACAAAAACAATCGTGACATATAGTTAATATCTATGTTGTGAAGAGTTCCATTGTAATTTCTCCTTGATCTGTGGACAGGTTAAGGGAGTGAAGACGTAGAATGCTAGCTGAGGACGTGATGTTGACTGTAAACATACTTTCTTCAGGCAACAAAGACTGGCTTTGCTGTTGAAATGACATACCTGTACACTTGAAATAGTTGTCTCAGGTGGTCATTAAGTTTAGCCATGCTTATGTTACAAAGTGTAGCCAAGACACTAATATTTTGCATCTTATTTTCACTGTAAATATTATTTGAAATGTGCTGTTTTTCTTTTGGTTGTTTTTTTTCTGCCTGGCTGGCCAAAAGTTACTCTTCAAACACACTTGATGCACATCACTTAACCAAGAGAAATGCATGAGATTGAACAGTGACTGATAAGCGCTTTGCTGGGGTTATACAACTTTTACTTATGCAATAGTAAGTGCTTCTTTCCAAAATGCATTGTGTGTAATCTTGAGGTCTGACAAACATGTTGAACAAGTTTCCTTTCCTTCTTCATGTTTACATTCATGTTTGCTAGCTACTAACCTCACCTTGCCATACCTACCTCCACAACGCTGTGAAGGGGGGTTTGGCTAGTCCACACAGCATTCTGGGATGGGAGAAAAACATGCTCTGGTTTATTGGCATTTCTTGAAACCAATCACAATCGTCTTGGGCGGTGCTAAGTGCCGAGTGGAGCCACCGTGCCTCTGCAAAATAGCCTTGAGAAGGAACTTGTTTTGGTGGAACGTGTGTACATTCAAAAATTGTTTAAGTCATGCAACAGAAAACTCAGATTGGACAGATAGTCTAGCTAGCTGTCTGGATTTACCCTGCAGAGATCTGAGGAGCTTAAAATTGACCGGAGTTTAAAATGCCAACACAAAGAAAGTACAAGGCAACAGACATCCGGCCTAAATGAGTGAAATCCAGCAGAATTTGACTTTCTCAAGGTTAACCTTTTATAACATTTTAATATTAAGTTTATGTGAGCTCTATTTTCAATTTAGTCAACATTCTGGCTTTTTTCATTTTCCATTTGAATCCTCTCCCTGATGTCACTGGCATCCAAACCAGGTATGTAAACCTTGTGGTTTCTCTGTAGCAGCAGGATGCCCTCTCTGCAGCACTTCTGTTTGTTTAAGTAAATCTACTTCAGCCATTAAATCAGTTAAACACTCGAAAGTTGGGTCAGCAAAATCTGGGTCTCCTACATTCGCTAAGACAAAGACTGGAACAAAGACTTCAGTCGGCTCTGACTTGCTGCTACTTAGTGTAGAAGAAGAACATATCCTGTCATACTCAGCAGTGTGTGTGCAGCGCTGGCCTGGCAAACAGGTGAACATGCTTACAAGTAGACTGTATGCACTTCTTTTTCTTACATTTGTGTGTGTGTGTGTGTGTGTGTGTGTGTGTGTGTGTGTGTGTGTGTGTGTGTGTGTGTGTGTGTGTGTGTGTGTGATAGTGACCTTGGTTGTACAGTATGTGCTGACTGGTCTCTGCTGGGATTAAAAACCTTGAGATGATTCAATTACATGAAATAAAGATTCTCTGATTTTTCAGTGAGTATGCATGCAAGAATGAGTCAGTTTGGCAGAGAAGCAACCTCCCAGTGTGTTCAGCTATGACTGCTTTGTATTATAAATCTGAATTGTGTACACGTCTGCTTCTCCAGACAAAAAAAAAAAGCTCCATTGCTCTGCAACACACAGCCCTGATGTTTACAAGAAAGTCATTCATATGCTGGGAGGTGAGTTGTTTGTTTTACCCATTAATTCTCATGCATGCCCCCCAAAAAGAGTGATGAGTTTTGCACCTGAGGACTTGCTAATTAACTCACCATCTGAAATTGATGAAGTACACACAAAAACAATCTGCTGGAAACACTAATTATCAAGCATCACAATTATGCACTTAAATATCCCTAAATAAAACCATTCACACTGAGCAGGTTTAACTACAATCTAAGTAATTTGAGTCAGTAGTGTTTAAACATTAAATATGCTCCATAAATTGTGGCAGCTCTTCTTTTTTTTTTTACCAAGTCTCACTTCTCTTTTTTCCTCAGCCTCTCAATCTTTCTTTCTTCCACCCACCATCTCAGCGCTGAGTTTGAAGAGGCACTTCTGCAATTTTGTCTTGAGGCTAAGAGAGAATGAGGAGAGAAAGAAAGGAGCTTTGGACACTAGCTCATTTTTTTTTTTTTAAATCAAATGGGATTGGAATGCCAGTGATGGGAAGCCACAGGTCTGAAGACGCCTGAGGTGATGGCGAACGAATTCTGGTACATGAAAATGTCACCGTAACTGTGCTCTTGTCTGTCTGTCTGTCTGTCTGTCTGCTCTTTGTCTGTTTGTCTTTCTGTCTGTCTGTCTGTCTGCTCTTTGTCTGTTTGTTTGTCTTTCTGTCTGTCTATCTGTCTGCTCTTTGTCTGTTTGTTTGTCTTTCTGTCTGTTTATCTGTCTGCTCTTTGTCTGTTTGTCTTTCTGTATGTCTATCAGTCTGCTCTTTGTCTGTCTGTCTGTCTATCTACTTTTCAGCTTGTCTGCTTTCTCCTTTCTGGTTCACTTTGGCTGCTGTCTACAAAATTGTAGACAGAATTCCTGATTTGGAATTAAAAGCCAATATCTTTCATATATCAATTGTGTGCATAATATGCAGTTCCCCTTAGCTCTATGGAGTGTTTTTACATCTCTTAGCTCATTGTTTTTGGTTGGTTTTGCCATGTTTACAGTTGTGCTCTATGCTCCTGTGGGCCAAAGTCATGAAACACGTCGTAGAAGTTGTCAGACAAGACAAGATAGGGCAAACATTCCTAATATGCCAGTCTTTTTGTCAGAAAGTCATAGGGCGTCCCAGATTACCACATGAGCTTACAGTAAAACGAGCAACATCCGTTCCTGACACCCCGCACCTGTTGTTGGGCCATTGTTGTGCTGATATCTTGTAGTCTGAATTTGGTATCAGTTTCAGTGCCACTGCACAAGTGCTTAGAGGTTTTTTTTTAGGCAGTCTCACATGTAATACAACAACAGAAATCATTGAGAGAAAGTTGAGATGCCTGGCGCAGTCATTCTCACCCCATGTGAATGTGCTCACCACGATGGACCACACTCAGTAACTATTCTTGTTGTGTCTCCCAGTGTCTCGCTGCTGCATGTCATTACGTTACCATCAGTGTCCCATCAGCAGAAAACTCAACATGGCAACCCATCACAGTTGTGCTTCAGTGAGTACAATCAAGGGAAATGATTATCCAGCACAAATTAAACAACAATGTTAGCAGCATTGCACAGCTCTCACACACAAATGCACAGACACATACTGTACATGAACACACAAACACACACAACCTTTTCAGACAACTAGGCTCTTTAGAGAGCAACATGGAATTAAGGCAATCTCAATTAAGCCCTGATGTCTTAAACTCCACCCATAGACTAAAATGGATCAGCTTCATTAAAAATGCTTCTTTTTTTTCATTTTCAAAAGTCCTTTCAACTGAAATAAAATTTGAAAACATAACAGGCTATTCGATCTCCACCTCACTTCACATCTTCCAACTCTTCATTTGGCAACAGACTCACTCTCTCATCAAAGTGGAAGCAAGATTCAGAGATCAATATGAAAAAATACTGGGAGCAATCCAACCACTCTCTGACACCCCATCCCCCACCTGCCTCCATTTGCCTCCACCCCTACCTCACGCCTTCCTCTCTTCCTGTCTCAGCACGCCTGATACTGTCCCTTGAGTGGTAAACTTTGAAGAAAAATCCATCACATGCCTTGGGCAGCACGTCCACTGATAAACTTGGTGTTTATTTGGTGGAGACAACTCTATTAGTCTCGTGGATATGTTGGACTGATTCATGCTTGAAAAACCCTGCAGCCCTGCAGCTCTTCGCCAAACTCGGTTTCGGCCTCACCTAATTGTTTCACATTTAGACGTCAACTTCAGTGTTACAGCATTTTGGGTTTTTCGACAAATTACAGTGTCATTGCAATTCAGAAAGAAAAACACAAAACTATGTGTTGTGCTCTGTTTAGATATGCTTGCCAATTGAAGGTTCATGTGGTGCACCTCCAAGCTATTTTGCATAGAGGTTGATCTGGTTGATCATTAGTTGATCTAATGTTTCACACAATCCCCTTCATTAATGGAAGTCAAGATTCACCTGAGAGCAATTAATCAATTCTGGACAAATTCACAACAACAATCTGTCAGAACAATTGGAATGTACTATGTACTATGTATGGAAAACTTGCTTGACCGATTATGACAATGAGTTCAACCATTTTGCATTTAAAGACATATTCAATGGACTTCTGCCTAGATGTTTTGGGGGGGTAAGACAATTCAACAGACATCCAGTATATTATATTATGAGCAACATGACATGAACAATTGATCATGTAAAAAATGCATGTACAAAAGCAATTGCAATTTGACCAAAATAATGATAAATTGCTTTTATCTTGTGCACAACTGACTAGATCATGTGAAGGTTGAACAAGCAGTTTTGAGAGTGTCAATTGTGATCTGAGGAATGTACCAAAGCGACTGAGAATAACTGTAATAGAATGTGTCTAAAGAGTTTTACAGTGGAGCGGAGATAAGCCTCTGCTGAGCATTCAGTACAAGAGTAATATATTCTCGACATGAGCCTGGTCTCAGTCGGTAGCTGCAGCACAAGACATTATGCCACAAAATGTGTTCCCTAGGTGATCTGATTGGCACATATTGCATATATTAACATTTTTAACATGAAAATTACAAGAGCACCAAAAAAAGTTTTATAAAAGAAAGTTCATCTTCTCAACCAGCTTCTTAGTCAATGTCATCAATCGCCATTATACCACCCAATTCATGCCTGTCTCCTAAAAATTACATTCCCAAACAACAAAACTGCATTCTCAATTACGTTTCGAGGGAAGCGTTTTTTTGTCTCGGATTATGTTTGTTTTTGACGTGTCACAAATACGTTTTCAATCAAAGTCTGCGAATGACTGCGTACGGAGGAGGGATGGATGGATCAAACCAACACAGGAATTCCACCCAGGAGACCGTCATTTGTGTCCTACGTGAAACTAAAAGTCAACGTTGACTTGTAACATACTTTAACTATATATGTCACATACGTAACATACTTGTGTACTTAACTTAATTTACGAAACATACTTATTTTAACCCAAATCATCAGCTTTTTCTAAACCTACATAAGTAGTTTTATATATTATTGAAAAAGAATTAAATATGCAATGTACAGTTCTGCAAAGGGTATGTTTCCCCTTTTATCCCTTTATAGCATATCTTATTTTTCTCCCTCTAGAAGAAGTCTCCTTCCCACTAAGGACACTGCTCTAAACAGCAATGGATTACTGTAACAAAGATGAAAAATCAAAGCAAAGATGAATAAGACCAGTCACCTCTCAGTGCCCTGGAATAATATGATCCAGACTCTAAGATGACAGAAATAAAACTTAAATCTAGAACTGATACACTTAGTGAATTCGTCAATTAGTCGATTGACAGAAAACCAATCAGGTACTATTCTGTTAATCAATCGTTTTTGCCATTCCTCAAGAAAGAAAAAGACCAAATACTCCCTAGTTGTAGTCCCTCAAGTTTAAGGATGCACTGCCCTGAATTTTGAAGTAGAAATTTTCTTAAACAGTTTGATGGCTAACAATTCGATGGATGTGAACAGAACTGAAACAGTATATTTTTGTGTTATTTTCTTGAACCCATTGCCTGTGTTCATCATAAGAAAACTTGAAATGACGTGTATTATACAGTATGTCCACAACATACAGGGAGGTTTCATCAGTAGAAAATCAAATTTTGTAGAACAAAAGCTTTGCCACATTAGCAGATGTACTGATCAAGTGTAACTTCACATGAAATTCACTCACAACATTGACAGTGTCACACAACCACCTCTGTCACTATTGTCACACCACGCCATACATGTAAAACTCTGGATAAAAGCTCTGAATGCAGGATGCAACAAGTCCTTTGAAAGACCTTCTGTAGGAAATACAGTATAGGAAACCAAGAATCCAAGAAATGGATGAGATGAATTAAGGGAAAACTGAAAAAGCAAAATGGTAATTTGCAACATATGGAAAAGTTTTAATGGAATACACAGAACATCACAGATGGATGATATATACTCATATTTTCTAAATCTGAGAGACCACAACGGTTGCTCTGTGTGTGTGTGTGTGTGTGTGTGTGTGTGTGTGTGTGTGTGTGTGTGTGTGTGTGTGTGTGTGTGTGTGTGTGTGTGTGTGTGTGTGTGTGTGTGTGTGTTGGTATGGAGTCACGCACGACCGAAGACGCACGCTTCACAAATTAGAGCAAATTATAGAGCACAAAGAGTTAGGCACATGATCACTCGCCAATTGAAACACAGATAGGGCCGCTCAAAGAGCCCGTATTGTGATGATTGAGCCCGCAGCTGATGTGCAGATATCCTATCTATCTTGTGACAAGCAGAACCGTGACCGCTGCGCCAACACTGGCACATGTGCGTCCGCAAGGAACGGTTGAGGTGAGGATGGGATGGGAAAGTTGGCTGACAGTCGACATGAATTGCTGTTAAAGGCAGATGTAAGACAGTTGTTGCACGCACGCACGCACGCGCACGCACGCACACACACACACACACACACACACACACACACACACACGCTAGTCAGGCATGCGGACGCGCAGTGCGCAGCCTATACCCACCATCCTGCCCTGGGCCCCTGCCTGTCCCAGAAGGTTTAGTTAATCCCCAGTAGGCGTCCTGAAGCGGAGGTGAACGGTCAGTCACCTGCAGCTCTCCATCTTTCACCCTCCGAGCGCTGAGGGCGGAGGAGTGGAGTGTCGGGACTGGGCGTCGGACAGGTCAAAATCCCGTAGTCTAAGTAGCCTACCAACACAAAGTTTGATTCAAGGCAACAGTTTATCCTCGACAAGAACTTGGATGCTGATGCTGCTGCAAAGATTCTGATTGCTGCCAACTAGCCCAGTCTGGAGCCTGTTGTTTCAGGCTGCCACCGGTGTCAGGCTGAGTAGAGATCCTATTGGTTGCAACAGTCCAACTTCCAAGACGCAGTTAATATAATACAAAAAAAATAAACACCCTCTCTGTCATTCTATCAAAAGAGTTTTTGTTTTTTTAAATTGCATGCGCTGACTGCGCACGGCCATGTTTCAATTCACTGCTGGTTGCGATCAAATACACTAGAACATTGAAAAGAGGCGAGAGATGCTCCTCAGACATTCAACAGCCGGTCCTCAGCATCGCTCCTGTGTTGCAATGCGGGTGCTGCCGCGGCAAAAAACCGCTCGATTCCCACTCATCCCCCGGATCCCCGTCGTTGGTCCAGATGTGCAGAGCTGAGCAGGGCTTCAAATGGAGCGGACTGGACACACTGGGATGCGGTGGGGGCAAGTGGAATGCCTACTGCTGGGGGGAGGCAGGCGATACAGGGCGCTGGATGGGAGAAAGAGGATGCTACCTGTGGGAGGTTTTGGTGAATTCAGTTTAGATGTCGACACCGATAGTAGATCACAAAGCTCGCAGATGTGAGGAACATCTGTCTTATATGCGCGTCAATGTGCGTGTTTATAGAGTAAATCCAAGAAAATAGCAAGAAACCGAATTTAATCCAAATCTTATTTACGTCTGGTTATTAGTCATCACGCCAGCTTGTCCATAGCCTAGTTTAATAATTTAGAAGTTCTGTTGTTTTATCATAGCTGGTTATTGTTACAGTTAAGTGTTTTGACACCTGCGCATTTCACGCATGGAGCTTGATAGAAGAGCACTGTGCCATTGAGTTTTTAAATCCAAATTCAAATTCCAACAAGAGGCAATATTCACATTTTAGGAACAACCAATTGCATCAATGTGGTCAGTTTCCTGATTTAGTAGGTCACTGAAAGAAACTAAATAAGACACCCTTTATAAGTTGTATCTGCTTTATAAATCTAATGCATAATTTATTATATCAGATATGGTGCCTAAAAAAAGTATTTACCCCCCTACCCTTTGGCAGCAATTTCAACCATGACGTTCTGTGAATCTGTATCAGCTTTGCACATCAGGGAACTCAAGGTTTCCTATTCTTTGATGGGGATCATGAGTAAGCAGGCTTTTTCAAGATCTGGACTCTGACTCGGCCACTCCAGGCCATTGTCTTTGAAGTGTGTTTCTTTGGCGTTATGATTGGGCTCATTGTCTTGCTGGAAGAAAAACAAATCTTCCCCACAAGTGGCAGGTTTCTTGCAGACTGCACCATATTCATATCCTTTCATCTTGTGTATTTTGCTGCATTCATATTACCCTCTACCTCACAAGCCTTCCAGATCCTCATCACAGATGACAATGAAAAGGCCTACGTGAAGAAAGTAGAGGACCTGACCCACTGGTGTCAGGACAACAACCTATATGAATGTCAAGACTAAGAGATGATAGTGGACTTTGGGAAGTAGCAAGTAACAATAGGCTGCCAAAAGGATATTTTATTTACACCAGGACTGCCACACTCTGTAGCAGAATAAAATTGGCTTCTCTAATACAAATCCTTTATTTAATGGCTCTCTGGTTTGAGACATATCTCCAGTATATAGGGACATCAAAGAGCTTATGAAAGCCTAGTTTAAAATCAGCACACTACAGTGGTTCTATATTTCTAAATGTGAAGCTCTGCTATAGGCAGTCTGGTCAAAAGTAACACCTCAGCAGAGCATTTTTGAAACTGAACGAAAAAAGATGAATGTGACGGTGGCCTAAAAAGGATGTAATTCCCAAAGGCTGCAGGCTGAGTTGCTTTTCCTCATCCAATAGAGAGATAGCTCAAAATGCATTATTCTGGCATCTACCTACAAATACTGTGAAGCTGAGGCCCTAACTGACTCTTCATATTGTGATACCAGACTCCTCTTCTACAAGCATTCTTCAGACATGAGGCAGAGAGCGTCTAGAAGTTAATAAAGTAATTTGCAACCCTACTGTAGGCTATTGCCCCTTCACAATCTCACTCAATTAGCACATGGATCAGCGAGCCGGATGCCACCGAGATGATTGTACCCTTTATTCTAAGACTGGAGAAATATAAGCAATGCATATTAAACTAAAAACAATTAACATCCAATAATATACAGGCACATTCTGGCACAAAAATATAAATTTTCTGTTCTGCTCTCACAACACCAAAATCAGTTTTCTACCTCCTGCTTTTAGACTATCACTGTATCCATACAACCCTGCATGGATAATATGTATAGAAAGAGATTTCACTTCTTTCTTATTTTTCTCCTCTGCCAGAGGGAGATATGACAACATTTCCTCTGTCTGCACGGTTCGATAAGCACAGTGGAAGTTACAGAGCCCCTCTACAATAAAAGAGTGTAACACTTTTGGAATTGAACTGCTTGAATTGCAAGTGGTCTGCTATATGGTGTCTGCAAATGAAAATGTGCTGAGGGAGAGGTCAGTGCATGTGAAGTGTCTTTCATACATGATGAAGATGGCTCAGGGTTACGTACAGCAGAATGAGAGAATAATGCAGCAGCAGCAGCATCAAACTATTTAATTCCATTAAGCTCACTGTGTGTTTAACTGCTAACATGTTATTGCTCTCATTAGGCGATGGGAGGTCTGTTTATTTGTGAGCAGCCTGCTGAATCAGATTTAATGAGCTGTAGGTCCTAACGAGGTCTGTAATGCAAGTGTTGCTTACTGTATGTCGCGTTCCTCTTCTTTCACTGCACTCTAACTTTGCTTTTAGAGAATTTATTCATGTTATTATTTTATAATAACATGAATAAACACATAATATATTATTATTAATATTATTGTCTTTTATTTAATTCATTAATTCATGTATTCTTACTCTTATTGTGTTTATTTCTGATTTATTTGTAATTTATGGAGATTTATTTATGCTTGCCTTGATTATTTTTCGTTAATTTTGGTTAGCATTGGTATTCATTAATGTTGAATCAATGAATCGTTATATAGCTCTACTACTAACCTCTTCCCTTGCCCATTAAGCAGACATATCTCCGGCCTAGTCTGGATCAACTGAAGTACGTTGCCAGGATAACATTGGACGATACACTGCCCCAGGGACGTCACTAGGATTGAAGACAGGGGGGGCTTAGCCCCGAGCCTATGCAAAACTTTCCCTTTCAAAATCGTACTTACAAACTCTAATGTTAGCTTTTAGATACATCAAAGCTGAATGGGGGGGATTTACTTAGGCCAGACTGTGCTCCTGCTGAGTTCTTCTTTATGCTAAGACTTAACCGCTATCTATCTGCCCGTGTAAGTGTGTGGTAAAGTAATGCCATACCTAATTCCTCTCTCTAGTAGATACATTGCAGGTCAAAATAAGACTATGTAATTACTAGGGGTGTAACCAAGGGGGGAGGCTTCTCTCCTCAGAGTGAAGCCGTGATGGCGCCATTTTATGCTAACCCTATCCATCACCCCCCGTTAGCATCCCATTGACTGCCATTCACTTTGGCGTCACTTTGACAGCCAATAACTTTACATCTGAAGCGTTTAAAGACTTGATTTGTCCATCGTTTATTTCTAAAGAAACACGACAATGTATAAAAGGCTCCATTACCTTGTACCTCACGTCATGGCTCCATAGCAGACGTTTTTATAAAAACAGGCTAACGATTGTGTCATAACCACGCAACTTACTGTCGTCTAGTACAGGAATTACCGTATAGTACAGGAGAATCTCGCAGGCAGTTTCGACGTACATTAGCTGTTTAGTTTAATTACTAATGTTAACTAACATTTTAGTTAACAATAATTAGCCTGTGCCTATGTTATCTCCTTACATATACCTACGCTCTCCGTCTCTGATAGATTGGGAACGATTGAGATTTCTCTTGGCACAGCTACCAGAAGACTTACAACGTTCAGAGACCTTGTTCACGTCACATCTACGGCGGGAAGCTCAGTTTGCGCAGTAACGCTCAGTAACGCTCAACCATCACCGGAAAAGTGCTTCTAATAGACTTCACTTGTCTCCGTCAAAAACAGCGTCAATGCGTCCATTTTATATACTGTCTTTGGGTGTAACGATACACACGTATTGAACTAATTCAATTGACTAATCCTATTTCATTTAGAAAAAAAAGAAAATTGTGTGAAATATAATGTTCTCAGTGCCGCTGCACTCAACAAGGCAGCCCAAATGACGAAACAGGCAACATGCTCTCTGCCCTTCCCACTCTTAAAGAAAAACACACTACTCCAGTCAGGCATGATACACTGAACTAGCTCGTTGCAATATGGTTGACAATGATTTAAATAATGTCTGAATTTAATAACCTTTATGAATAAAAAATGTATGGCCAACAAAAATATTGGCTACAGATAAAGATAAAGATCTTTACCTCAAGTAAATGGAGCTGAACTGCTGAAGTGTAGCAAGTAAAAGTCATTAACAACAACTTGCAAAGTCACTCTATCACTCACTGTGTGCGGTAGTGATGACGAACTGACGGAAGAGCCGGTTATTATTCGTGTCACTGAGCCGGGAGAATCGAGTGCCATACGTCAATGAACCTACTCACTCCTGTTTTTTACCTCATTAGCGCCTCCACTGGAGTAGTGGTAGAATCAATCAGGAAATGGGCTACCTCGAGCCAGCAGCACGATTCATTGGACCGAAAGAGTTGTTAAGAGAGTTGTAGAGACCATGCACCAGGCTACTGACCGAGACCGAATGTAACCGTTAACAACCGCTCGAGTCTATAAGCAAATGGTTCGTCTAACGGGAAAGTAAGCCTTGTTTCTGGTGCATCTTAGGTGATTGTGTTCGGCAATTCACACATTATTGATTGGGAAGTGCATCACATACAAATACACATGTTATCTTAGTTATGTTAAGTTAAATGTTAGAGAAGTGAATGTTACAGGTTGTCACGAGCAGACCGGGCGGGCACCAGGCTACTGCCGAGACCGAATGTAACCTTTAACAACTGCTCGAGTCTATGTAATCGGCTAGTTTGATCCCAGAAACCTTTATTTCTCGTGCATCTTAACAAATACACGCCATGTTATCTTGGTAGTTATGTATATGTTTGTTTTCAACATTCTTGCTCCTTCTGTCTCAGCAGATGTTAGCACTGTCGTTGTAAAAGACACTAGCTGTCCGGCCTTTGGCCTTCTCAGCCTCTGTGCTCGGGCTGCAGATAATGACAACGTCAGTAATAGAGGTAGTAGGATTAATGATAGTCTGACATTACCATATCTGGACCTGCTGTCACTGATGAGGCTGCAACAGAGTTACAAGCTGCAATAAACCCGGCAGGAAATGATGAATGATGCCATATCCAGCTGGCAGAGGAAACTTGGGAGGTTGCACTATCATGTCCAACTAGAAAATGCATTTCCTGCAGAAAATGTGTGTGAATGCTGAACAGCTAAATTGCTGAAGCTAAACTGGATTAACATCTTAAATGGGTAAGAAGAAGGTGAAGTAGTGGGGATAGTTGGAAAAGTATGAATTGTAAAAAAGTTGAATAACACCACTAATGTATAAAAGATGTGGAATATGTAAAAGGCTTTAAAAGTTCAACGATGCCACACGATGTAGAGCATTGTGAGGTCTGAATTTATTTTCTAACTGAAATTATGAATAAGTATGGAAGACTTACAAAGGCTGTGAAAAACTGATGAAAATGTAGAAATATGAAACAAATTGTTTGAAAAATCTTAAATGCATCTCTGCATCGCTACTACAGTAATGTGCATAACACTGTTAGCTCAGCAAACAACAGACAAACATAAAATACTGTATCCAGTACAGGTTACAATTCCAATAAAAAGAAATTAAAAAAAATCTAAAAACAACTGAAAATACTGTACAGAAAACACTAGATTTGCCTGCTGCATTTTTATAGTGCTTAAACCTGATTGGTGTGTCTACAATTAAGCACCAGTGTGTGTGCACACCTGGTGGCTGTGTTTAACCAACTGGTTCATGGGTGTGTTCATTTCAAAGCCTTTGCTTTGAAATTGCAAGGAAATGACATCATGGTAAATGTCTGTGTCAAATGCATACAAGTATGTTTAGTGTTTTGTAATCACCGTGTGTAATGTTTTGCAAAAAGTGTGAAGCTGACATACAATTGTGCAAATCTAGGCCAGTGTTTTGCTCCTTGAGTGTAAGGCTTTGCTAATTGTGGGAAAGTTAAAATTATAGTGTGTAAGCAATTGAAACAAACTGTAAGAGACACTAAAGGCTGTTATATGCTTTTGCGTCAACTCCACGCTGTAACTACGCCGTTGCTCCTACGGCGTCGTGACCCTTTCAGAGTTCTGCGTCGGGGCTGCTTTGCATTGCGGTGCATTTCACCGCCATAACGCTAGGAGGTGTGTGTGGCGGTGTCGCCTGTTATTTGCGAGGTGTTGCCAGCCAGTTTAAGTTATGTTAGCAAGCAAACTTTAGCACAACTGCCCACAAAGTATTGCTTGCTGGTTAAGTGCTAATTTCAAAATGTTACTGACATATAGACACTTTACAAACGGATAACCCCGTCATTGTAACCAAAATATATCTGAGTTTATTTGCAAAGCTTATGTCAGTGAACTAGCATGTTGCTACTCCGCACAGTAGGCTGCTTGAAACACCAACAATCAACACACAGGACGAGTTGACTGTTCCTTGCGGTCTGCGTAGCCTCGACGCAAAGTGACACATTTTTGTTGGTGCACGTCGAGTTACGGCAGAGGGTTCGGAGAGGGGTTCACATCGACGCAGAGGGGTCTGCGGGGGTGCGCCGTCGATTCGATGCAGAAGCATAAAACAGCCTTAAGAGTGACCCGTGAAAAGAAGGCTCGGACAGCTTAAACTATAGGTGACATCAGTGAAATGACCTCATCGTGGACGCCACAAGGCCTTTGCGAACGTATTGGTATATCATTTGTGTAGATAAAAATAAATGACTCTGAAATCGCAGTTTCAAAATACACTTTGTTTGCATTTTGGCTCAAACTACAATTTCAATAGCTAAATATTTTGTGAATGGTTTAAAACTGAAAAGTTATGAAGCGGAAGAGGATCTGAAGTCTGCTCGTATGGAAACGTACAGAAGAAGAAGCGGAAGAATAAGAATAAAAATAATAAAGAAAAGAATAACAATACTGTGAATGCTGTTGAATCAGCATTCACACAATAACGGCTCGTCTTACTCATAAACATCCTTCTTCCATCGATGGAAGTGATTCCACAAGTGATTTGTTAGTAAAGGTTTCCTTTGCAAGCTGTGTGTGTGTGTGTGTGTGTGTGTGTGTGTGTGTGTGTGTGTGTGTGTGTGTGTGTGTGTGTGTGTGTGTGTGTGTGTGTGTGTGCGTGTGTGTGTGTGTGCGTGTGTGTGTGTGTGTGTGTAGCAAATAGAGTCAATCTACCAATCTATAAGTCCTGTCCTCTGGCTGCACATATGTCTCCACGGTTGTCAAAAAGCACTGTTTGTAGTTAAATCCTGCTTGTAGTGGCAGAAATTGAGCAACCAACAAAAGGATTTTTCTGCACCGTGTAACGTCCTAAGACCATGACCTATGTGAGAGTGGAACAACACCGAGTGTGGGGTAGGCTGTTACCTGGAAAAATACACATAAAATAACATAATATGACATGAAATGACAATACATAATGTGACTTGACTTGATAAGATAACAACATGACATAAAATGACAATACGTGACATAACATGAAATGAGATTACTTAACCTAGCTACATGATATCATTATGACAGTGAGCTTAATGGAATTAAAATATGATAAAACATGACAGAAAATGACAGCGTAATGTAACATGGCATAAGATAGCATGAGACAAAATGGCAAAAAAATGGTAAATGGCTGTATATACACAACGCGACATGACATTATATAATACAGTACGACCTCACTTAACATAATTTAACAGTATACAATGATGACTTAACCTGACATGACAACATAGTAATGTGGCAACATAATGCGATAACATAACAGGATATGGCATGAAATACAATTTACATTACTTAACATGACATACTGTAACAGCATGAGATGAGATTAGAATGACAATATGACTGAATGTAATATAACCTGGCACAAAACAATATAAATGACATGAAATAACATGACGATTAGGGCTGGGCAACGATTAAAAATTTTAATCGCGATTAATCGTATGATTTCCCCAATTAATCGCATTGTTATACGCAAAATCCAATAATGAATTCAGAAGTAGTTTATAGCGCAATTTTATTTTAAATGTTCTGCCATATGAACTAAAGTGCAATAACATTTGTTCTGCAAACACTTAACATCAGCATTTTGTTTATACAGTAGCAGTTAAATAAAATATTTTGTGTAAATCTCAACTTAAACAATGTAATCAAAGCAAATACAAAATGAAAGCTTATTGCCACTGCCAGGGCATTAATGTTATCATTAATAGGACACATTCCACTGCTGTGAAACTTCAATAAAGTGTCACGCACACATTTTAGCATAATGTCTCTCCTCTGTTCTCATTACAGTCAGAGCATGTGAATGCAGCGCCCACTGTTCATCAATATAATGCACTGTAACTCCGAGGTAATTATGGTTACTCAGTGATGTCCAGTAGTCCCCAGTGAGAGCAACAGCGGGTTGCACGTTGTAAAGTTGTCTCTTTTGCAGTCCTTTCCTTTTCATACAACTCATGTATTCTTCTTGTGATGGTGCGTCTTGAGGGAATCTCGTCATTTGTTTTGATTCTCCACATCGCTAATCGGCCTGCAGTCTGTAGCTATCCACTTCGCTATGGCATTTGTTAGCTTCTCTTGCCTTTGTTTATCTATACTTCTCCCACACGCTGCATCTAACGTAGTCTGCCGAAGCCTCGCGCCACTGTTTGTTTCGTTGAATGATTTGCTGGTATCAACTGTGTGTATTGCATTTAGGTGATATTTCAGACTGCAAGTACTCCGGTGATAAACATACTTTTACAATAACAAAAGAAATAATAAAAACTGCGTTAATGCGTGATATAATAATTGTCGCCGTTAATTAATTAATGCGTTAACACGATAACGCATTAACTTGCCCAGCCCTAATGACGATATAACAATATGAACACAAAAACATAACATAACAACATGTAACATGACATTCTCAGGACATGAGACTAAAAAGGTGCTGGGTAATAAACCTGTCAATGCTTCAGCGTCTCAAATTTAATTCTGTCTGTCAATGCACTGATTAAAAAAATGAAAGATGATGGGTTCATCTATTTTTCAGAGACACTCACTGATGAACTTCAGGTATTGATTTTTGCTCTTTTGCATAAACGATTGAGTAGGAGAACTCTTTTGGCCAGTATAAGCACAAAAAGAGAAAAGTAATGCAGAGAAGGTTAAGAATATGGGATTCGTTGAATTGAATCTGTCCACATGCACCATGTAAATACAAACATGTATGCAGATTGGAGCAAACTAATTTAGCCATTTATCATTAAAGCCCCAGTGTGTAAGAATTACTCCCATTTAGCGTTGAGATCATATATCGCAATCAACTATCTTTCGCCACGCAGTTGAAAGTACGTATTGCAGCTACGGTAGCTGTCACGCTTCAAAAAGCGAAAGTGTACAAAAGGCCATCTTGTTGGAGTGCATGTCAGAGAGTGTGCCTACAATGTGATGACTGGCAGAGAAATTAAATTATATTCCGTGTCAGTATAGGGAAACAATGACCTTGTTGATTTAAGACAATAGAATTACTGCCACCTTTCGCGTGCATTTCTTCAGTTCCTGCCAGTTCCTGTCAGCTTTGTGTTCATCTGAACAGGCCCAGGTTAACAACTGAGTATAAACAAATTGACAGATTACATTTTATATATATATATATATATATATATATATATATATATATATATATATATATATATATATATATATATATATACATACACTGTATTAGGCTACAACGTGTCATTTTGTAAAATTTTTGGTTGGTGGTGTACCGCGGGATTTCTTTTATGTAAAAAAATGTGCCATGGCTCAAAAAAGGTTTAAAAACACTGGGCTAATGTATTTCAAGATGGCACATGACTATGGAGCGTCTACCCATAGACAGTAAAAGAAAAATGGACCCAGCGACCCCGCTGTTTTTGACGGAGACAAGTGAAGCCTCTTACCAGCACTTTTCCGGTGATGGTTAAGTGTTACTGAGCGTTACTGCGCAGCTGCAAACTTAGCGTCCCGCCGCCGATGTGACGTGACTAACGTCTCTGAACGTTGTAAGTCTTCTGGTAGCTGTGCCAAGAGAAATCTCAATCATTCCCAATCTATCAGAGACGGAGAGCGTAGGTATATGTAAGGAGATAACATAGGCACAGGCTAATTATTGCTAACTTAAATGATAGTTAACATTAGTAATTAAACTAAACAGCTAATGTACGTCGAAACTGCCTGCGAGCTTCTCCTGTACTATACGGTAATTCCTCTACAATGCGACAGTAAGTCGCATGGTTATGACGCAATCGTTAGCCTATTTTTATAAAAACGTCTGCTACAGAGCCATAACGTGAGGTACAAGGTAATGTAGCCTTGTGTACATTGTCGTGTTAAGAAACAAACAACGGACAAATCAAGTCTTTAAATGCTTCAGATGGAAAGTTATTGGCTGTCAAAGTGACGCCAAAATGAATTGCAGTCAATGGGATGCTAACGGGGGTGATGGGAACAGGGCTAGCAAAATGGCGCCATCGCGCCTTCGCTCTGAGGAGAAAAGCCTGCCCCCTTGCATCTACCCCAGTTCATGCAAGCGCAAATGTAAAATTTCAAGCCAATAGGAATACTTGAAATGGATGGTGGTGGTTAATATTCATAAAAAAGGACAAATTTTTGAAGGGCAATACAGATTTTGATAATGAACTACAAACGTTACACACTGGGGCTTTAACCTCTAGCAATTAAAATGAACTGCACCTGAGTAACACAATGAGAACCAAGCTCCTTGAATCAATGAAAAACCCAGCCACAGATTTCACATTTTAACTCCTTTTTTTTTTTTTTCAGGAGACAAACATCACAATAGATTACCTTTAATGTCAGTTGGAAAGACTTAAAGGGGTGGTTCAGAATTTTGGACCTAGGACCTCATTTCCAAGTTAGCCAGTGTGTTATTTATCAGTGGAGACAGTTTTCATCACTTTTCATCCAGTCCTTCCAGTTTCAGAGGTTGCTGGTGCTAGGCTAGCGCAAGTCAACAGTATCTGCTAGCCTGCCATTAAAAGCAGTCTTACACACTCCACAATACACCCCAGGTAAATAAATTATAACGCCGATGTAAATGTCTGTTGATAAAATGAAATAAAACTACCCTCGCATCTCAGTGATCGCATTACATTTTGAGGGACTAGTTTCTCAGCAGCGGTGGAATTTTACTTAGCTCCGGTTAGTAGTACTGCGTCGAAAAGTAAACAGAAGCGCACTCCAGTCGGGAAACCTAGTAGTAGCCTAGTACATTGGAATTGAAGCTTTGGATTGGAAACTAAGGACTAGGCAACATGGGGATTCAGTGTGCATTTAGAAATTGTAAACATAAATCACAACAAAAAAAAACAGATGGGCACCACAAAGTTTCCACAAATTTCCATTGCGAGATCCACAAAAGGAACCTGTGGCTTCTTGCCGCTGACTTGGACATCATGACACCGGCAGAGACTCTACTCAAGTGGTGAAAAGTGGTCAAGTGGTCAACTTTGAAAAACCCCGCAATCTAAAAGGACCACAAGTCACTGACAACAAATGCTGTTCTGTCTTTCCAGATGCACCAACAGCTACTGATGAAGAGGTAATAACTTGTGGTAGGCTACTCTAGCTAATAAAGCTAGCCCCTTTCATAACATTAGCCTAGCTGCTACTGATAAATTGAGACAGACAACATTAGTGGAGATAACGTTACTGTTCAATGCATTGTGGAGAGTGACAACGTTAGCTAACGGTATAGCTACACTCTTGGTAGATACCTGGCTGGGCTAACCGCTTACTTTAGGTAATTGCTGACAGAAACATCATGTAAACTCGGACAGTTAACATGGAAATTGCTAGCCTGTGTGCTTTCATGGACCGGTAACGTTATGTGAGTTATAGCCTGGCAGAATGGAATTAGTTGGAGCTCACAGTGGCAGGTAAATAAACTTGCATGGTTGTCATGTAAACCGGCTTTCTCGGTAGCCTAGGTAATAGCACTCCGCCGCTGCTGTAGCCTATGCTACCAACTACAGGTAACAAAGTATAACTATTGCAATGCTTTTAATGGCAGGCTAGCATATGCTGTTGACTTGTGCTAGCCTAGCACCAGCGAACTCTGAAACTGGAAGGACTGGATGAAAAGGGTTGAAAACTGTATCCACTGATAAATAACACACTGGCTAACTTGGAAATGAGATCCTATGTCCAAAATTCTGAACCACACCTTTAAAGAAAAATAAAGATTCCTGAAACATGCGTCAAGTGAAGTACTTTTTGATAGTCAAGGTGAAGAAAACAGGCTGGCTGATGTAACCACAGAAACATCACAGGACGTGTAACGCAATAAGCTCACCCAGTGGCCATCTCAGAGGAGAATCTAGCAGCCAATTGCCTGGGAGTGGAAAGTCTGAAGCCTGCTGCCTGGCTTAGGTATCCTTGAGTTAGATATTGAACGTTTTGCCTTTACCTTGGATTCAAGAACACATCACAATTAGGCCTAACATCTAGACCAGTATGAAAGTTGGAGCTGCTTGGAAAACAATTTAGTGGCATTTATAACTGCACACCTGTGAGGTGAGTGAGAAATATGAGAAATTAAGTTTCATAAAAGGTCAGTCAGGACTTTGCTGTCGTAGAAGAAAATTGGCGTCAAGGGAGGAGGTCGAGATGAATGGATGTCAAACAGAAGACCGCTGCTTATGTCCAGTGGCTTGTGTTGTGGCTTTTTGCATTGTGTTGGTCACCGTACATGTGAAACCAAAAGTCAACATTCTTGTTTACATAACGCACTTAACCTATGTAACATACTCAACTTTTACTCTTTTTAAGTCCTATTTATGTCTTATGTCTATTGTCTTGTTTTTGTTTTATTTTTTATTGTGATGCGTTTTTATGTTTTATTTGAAAAACTTGTAATTGCCTCATTGTTAAAAGGTGCTATACAACATTATACATTTACTTTATGGGCATTAGTAGTCATGGCTTTCCAACGTTGTTTTAAAAGAAACTATGTCCATACAAACTTGTGAAGTCCCAAATGTCAGATAGATCTGTGAACACGGAGTAGAGAAGATGATGGAAGTGTGGGAGTTAGCCCTTCAGGCATAGAGGTTTGAACTTGGCTGTTGTTGGTATAAAACTCATACTCAAGTAAAAGTTTTACAAATGAAAGAGTATCAAAAAGCAAACTTTTGTCCTTTGTTATAAAAAGCATTTCACCTTAGGTTTATTTAATAATATTTGGCCATGTATAAATGAAGTGTTTTACTTTCATCTTTAACCCCAGAGGGTGATAAGTGCTCCAGGCACAGGCTGAACAAAAGGTGAATTTCCAAGAAAGTTAGTGAAAATTCTTTTGATACAATAAAAACTGGTTTGTGCAACTGTTTCTCGATTTTCTCCCAGATGCACCTAACCTGAAGGTTAGACAACTGGCCAGGCTGATAAGATCTGTAAAGGGAGGATCATTTTGTTTTTCCCTTGAGCAATTGCTGCTGTAATGCCCTTCAGCTAGGCATTTACCCCTGCAACTGTGCCAGTGGAGCATGTAAACTGTGTGAAAATTCAGTGGCTGAAAGGCCGTTTGAACCATTTCAGAACTGAAAAAAGGCCCATTATGATGCCATAAAGGCTGCTGCTGCAGCAATGGCACAAGCCTAAAGAACCATTTTATGATGCTATATAAGGCTCATGTGTGTATATATGGTCGGTTAAACACTGTAAATCTTATTTTAATTCTGTGATCTAAGATGCCAGTTCAGCTGTTCCCAGCAGAGGGCGGCAGTGATAAAATATTGATGAGCCTTCCCTCTCTTCTCCTCTAGTCTAATGTGTTTGATGTCATTCAACGTAGTATATTTTGTATTACATTTTTATATTTTTGACTTCTTAATCAAAATGTCAAAAATGTAACCCCCTTTATTCCCTTTGTCCTGGGTCAGCCATTACAAAACATGTGCAGTGCAAATTCTAGTGGAAGTTTCCAAGGATCCCAAATATGTATGTTTGAATTTTGGGGAAATGTGTCAAAGGTGATGCACAAGACATTTAGAATATTTCCATGTGAAGGAATGGTACGGCCATGAAAAACATTGGTTATATGAGTTATACAGTGTGAATAACATACTTGAAGCTACTCTGTAAAGACAAGATTATTTTCTAATCCTATTTACACATTCAACTAAATTCACACAATACTGTCCGGCCAGCCTATTGTGCTCTCTAATTATTGACTATGTAAAAGGGGTCTTTATATTGCTTTTTCTGACACTTGGTCACACCATGCTGTGGACAATAAGAGAGGAAGATGACGATGGTGAAACGAGGCAAAATGTAGAAACACAGGTAAAAAAGACACAAGACAGCGGTTTGACAGGAATGCATATCACCATGTAAAATGGGAAGGGATATTTTATCTTAATGCCAATTCACTTTCCTTTTAGAAAATATGTCTATCTCACCATCACAGATCGGACAGCACTTTTCCTCAGGCTGGATGGTTTGGGGGCATGTCAACACCGGATGACTGGATCACAGTTCACAGGAAAAAAAAATGCTAAAAAGATGAGTAGATTTTAAGATGGCATACAATATTCAGTACTAACATGCACTTCCCACAGACGGCAAATTTACGTACTTCCCAGCTTCTCTTCAAATGCTTTAACGTTTTAGTGCCAAATCCTGCATCCTTGTTGATTTGCCTTTACCTGGCAGTTGCAGGAGAAGCACTTGTCGTTGTCTAACTCGAGTCAAGTCATGGGACTCGAGTCCCCCATGTCTGCTGTGTAGGGTAGACTGCGTACAATCACAGTTCAAGCTTGTCGCGCACACAAGTCATTTACGGTGTTTCAACTGATCTTGAAATTAAGTAAACAGTACGTTAGTTAAAAAAGCCAAAGAGAAAAACACACACTAGAGACTTGTAATGCACTTGAGAGATATTGGCCGAGTAGTAGGCTACTCTACCACGTGAAGGCAGTGAACAATCTGGAGCTGACTAGGAAGCTCAAGGATTTTCAACAGGAGCCTGATTAGGTGATTTCAATCAGGTCCACAGCTTCGCCAGGTGATCCGTTCCAAAGCCCTGCCCGAAACCACACCCACACACATAGGAAGGTGGAAACAAAACAAAAAAACGGAATAAAAAAAAAACCCTGGGTGCGACAGCACTGGCTGTAACACATTTTTCAAAAAATAATTAAAAAAAATACAGAATGCCATAATATCCTGAATGCACACCCACCAGCAAACAGTGCCCTGTGTATGAGGATGGAGTTTATTTTCTAAATTTGACTACTACTTTTGGGATACTCTTTGACTTTGTTTTATTTCAGTGTTCATTCATTGGGTGTTGAGGAATGGGATTCAACTACTCCTGTTTTTTTCCCCTACAATTCTGGTTCAAATAACAGCCTCGCCAGCAACGTCACTAAATCGTGTTATCTACACACTGGCTGCAGAGTGGGACAGTGACATGACTTCTCTTCTCATCTTGCTGCATCTTCACTCCACAACCACCTGGAAGGAAGCGGCCCAAGCAGATCAGTGTTGGAGAGGAAACAATCTAGACAATCTAATTATATTTCAAATACTGTGGTCCACTCTGTATTTTTTTTTACTTATGGCTTGTATGGAGATGTTTTTATTTGTGTGTCAGTTTTGACACAGCATTGAAGATCATGACCATAGAAGGAAACGCCCAGCCATATCTTCTGGCCACAGGGACTTCACTTAGTTGTTTTTTTTTGTAAAAATGCTCTGTCACACATTTGTTGCAGACTACTCTGCACAATATTGATATAGGCAAAGGTGTGATTTCTTTTTGTTTTTGTTTATATGTGTTAGAGAGTTGTATTGTTTCAAGTTTGACATTGTTGGCTTAAAAGAATATATTTAAATGTATCAGCTATTTAGCTTCTCTTGCAGCAGTATAATGTGAATATGTGAATATTTGCTGTAACATGTTTACACTGTAAATAAAGCACAGTTCTGGGTATAACTTGCCTTTTGCAGAGGTTACCACACACAAAACAAATAAATGAATGAAAAAAGTATTTCTGTTGAAAGATTTTTTTTCTTGTGTTAATAGTCCAATTCCAATAGTTGGGTAAATTATCAAAGTCATCCCAGTGACAGTGATCCGTTTCCCAGGAATGTTGTGTTGAACAGTTATAGGAAGGTTGTGACATAATGGTCTAATAATGTTAACAAAATGTTCCCACAAAACATTTGAATAATGGTTTTAATGCATATCCTATTCTAAAATAACATTCTAGGAAGATAAAAAAAAACTGACACTGAACACATTTTAAGAATGTTACAGCATCATTATCTAACAATGTTAATATTAACAATGTTCATTTTAAGAAGGTTATCACCAAATATTTTTAGAATGTTTGTATAGAAAAACGTTCTGAGAACCAAAAGAAAACTGCCTGCTAAAAACATTTTGAGAATTTTAGGGCATTAACATTATATAAAGCTTATCACCAAACATTTTAGAATGTTTTTACTGAATGTTATCCTACCTTTAAAAATAACATTCTGGGAACCAAAATAAAACTTGCAGCTAAAAACATTACGAGAAAATTGCGTGATAACATTCTGCAAACGTTCTTGGAACAAAACAATTTCCAAAATAGGTTAGTTTGTGATGTTTAGGAAAAAGGCAATGAAGCAGGAAGGCAGTGTCACCGTGTATGAGTGTTGAGTGTTTATAGTTTATTATTGCAGAGTCAGTTATGGAAGAAATAGTCAGAATTTGAGCATAGAGTCATGGACTGAGAGCATTCATCACACCAGTACTTACTGTAATTTTTCTCTCTCTCAGGAAACACACATAGTAGCATTATGAGAACAACAGTAATGGAAGCAAGAGGGGATGCTTTTCGAAGCAGTGGTCCCATCTGAATCCAGGAAGGCTATTTTACTGGGGCGGCCCATTCTGATCAGTAAGGGAAGACAGAGATAAAAAAAATATATGATGTAATGCCTTTTCACAGACAGTTATTTTTCAACTACTTCTTAATTCTGAGTGCTACATTAAAATTATGGTTGAAACAACAGATTGTGACATTCGCAGAAGAAAAAATGAGCAGTGATTCATTCTACTGAGGCTAATCAGAAAAAGTAAAGTGTTACCCAATTCTGTTGTTTGTTCAGTGTTTGAGTTAGAACAGTATGTTGATTCTGGGAAGTGGAGCATCCCATTTAATATTATGTTAACTTACCTTTGTGTAAGTGTCTCAGAAAAAAAATTTACTATTTGAAAAACATATGTTGGAGACAGACATACACAGGCATGATCCTTTTTTGTCTTTTATGTGAAGACATACAGACACATAAACAGCTTATTAAAGATACATTATCATCATTCCATCCCACTGCTTTGTTGTCAGCTGTCTAATCTGCCATTCTGTAGGTGTGTTTACCCCTGGTGGCCCTATCTGTCACACTCTGAGGCTGCCAGCAAACAAGCTTTTGTAATACGGCTGCTGGTGGACTGCATTAGCCTTAATATGGATGTGACAAACACTGTCTTTATGCATTCAATAGAAGAATACAAGAGAGTCAAAGCAAAGGAATATCAGGTTTATGTTTGAATGTTTCAGGGCTGAGTATTATCAACACTTGTCTAACACCACGTACTTTTCCATTTCTTATATTTTGACTCGTCCTGGTCTCAGTCACAGTTGGATGTTGACCTTTCGTCCCTATAAAAAAACAAAAATCACAAATTATTTGGGTAGAGGCTGAAAAAATGTTGATTGCAGATACAAGTGAATACTTATTTTCTTTTTGCATGATGTTCTGAGTTGTCCAATGATGTAAATGCTGCTCCTCTGCGTTATAATGAGCCAGTTGAGGTGGTTTGGGCATCTGATCAAGATAGCTCCTGGTCACCTCTTTGCGGAGGTTTTCTGAGCATGGTCAAATAGGAGAAGGGCACCAATACAGACCCAGAACACACTGGAGGTTATAGATCCCATCTGGTCCGGGAAGGCCTGAGGATACCCCAAAAAAGCTGGAGGATGTGAAAGATTGTTTTTTTTAGCCTGCTGCCATCACAACTCGGATCCGGATAACTAGTGTAAAATGTGTTGATCATCAGTGTTTCTGCTTATCATGCACCTCCAGTCATTTTCCATTAAGAAGAAGTAGAGCTATCATGAGATTTAAGAATGTGAGCCTCAAAACTTGGGGGTTAAACTACAAAGACTGGCACTTACAACCGAGATTCACACAAAGCAAGTCTGTTCTAATGATTAACCTACTCACACACATATTGTGTTGAAATGGAAAAAATCTATTTTTGTAGAGTTCAGCTCAGGTTCAAGTCCCTGCTGACAGCTATAGGTTCCCTGTATGTTTCACATCGCTGCAAAGAAACATCAAACAATTCCGTTTCTTAGAATCAAGATTTATGAAGCGTAATTAAATCAAGCAAAGGGTTTGACCTCAGGAAGAGATATCCTTTGCTAAAAGTTTAAATTTAACCTTTTACGTCTGATCATGTCAAAGTTTGGAAGGCCCCAGCCACACAGAGCAGTGTGCACTTTGGATTCACCTCAGGTCAATGTAGTTATTTCAAGACATAATCTTTCAAATGTGGTTCTACTCTTACAGTGTATTATATTACACATTTTATATTTTATAATATTATTGATTTGCTCAACAATGATTGTGTCAACAGCTCGTGACATTAGAGATGAAAAGTCAAGGGATTGCCAAAGTCATCAGGATATACTGTACGTCAACTGGAAACCGTTCATAATTATGTGCCAAACCATCCAGTAGATGTTAAGATATTTGACTGGATTAGTGAAATGTATCTCCTGTTGGCAGGCACTATTGTAGATGAGAGGTTAAAGGCTCACCAAGTCAGTAGGCTTCATTCTTGGGCACCCTGGATATACAGTATGTAGGTAGTCACCTTGAATGTCGATACACAACTTCTTGGCCACCCATCAAATAGTTATGGAGATATTTTAGTCTGGACTAACAGTGGAACGACTGACAGACAGAGAGACATCCCCATCCAAAAAGCCATGCTGCTAGTATTAAACTAAAAGGAGTGTTTAATGTTATGACCTACCTTGCATCACCCTGTGCCTTGTCACTTGCTTTAGAGTGGTGTGGGCTTACAAATGGCACACTCTATGCCCCAACTAAGTGTAGTTGGGGCATACCCATGCTTGATTTAATTACGCTTCAGAAACGTGATTCTGAGAAACTCAAGTGTTTGATGTTCTTTTGCAGTGATGTGAAACAATTACAGGGAAGTCTATCCTGAGCTGAACGCTACAAAACTACAAGATGCTTTCCACTTCAACACAATAAGTGTGTGAGTATGTCAACCATTAGAACAGCCTTGCTGTGACTAAAACTAAAGTCAGCCCAAGGCTTTAGTCACTGTCCAACACACAGAGAGACATCGCTGTCGATTTCCTCTCACTTTCAAGCTTAAAGACGTTTCATCAAGTCGCCGGGTAGAGACAGCCGAGCCATGGCAGGGGACGGGTCGGACCAGCGGGCACAAACTCTGGTAAGTTTGACTTGTTGCCAGTCTGAACTTTGTTCAATGGGAACACAGTTACGTGCAGTTTCCTTGCATTAGGAGGGAAGCCAGACTCCACTGACAAATCTTTAAATTTAACGCTGCTGGCTAATTGTACACATCTACTGACTACATGATAGCGAGCAGTGTGAATTGTGGTCAAAAGTTATAATTTAAATGAAATAAATGCGTGTTGGTGAAATTTACATATGTCGAATAAAACAGTGTCTCTATCTCTGTGATTCATGAAGTTTGTACTTGAGTGTGTGCTTTTGCTGACTGAGGGTCAACTATAAATTGTCAGATTTTAAGCAAAGTTTAACCCCCTTGTACAGTCACATGAAAGTGACCGAGGCTTGTGGGAAGTTGCTGTGTAAGTGGTGACATAGTAACTAAGGCCACGTTTCTATATTGTCTCAGTCCTCACATTGAATGTCTTTAGCTAGTGTTACAACAGTAAAGGGGCTTATTATCATAGCGTCTGAAATTTGCAATCCTGTCTCGTCAGTCTAGTCTCCTGTATGGCGAGATTTTGGCCAAACTCCATTGTCAAAATTCCATGCACTTTAAGAAAGCCTTGTGTATATTGCCGAGATTGCAAATTAGAAAGTGACTTTATGATGCCTGTTTTGAATTTGAAAAAATGTGCTGATAAATGTGGAAGAAAAGAAACCCCAAATCGCCCCCCCAAATGTTTCCCTTCTTGATTTTTTTTTTAAATTTTTGTTCCTTTTCTACTCCCATATTGGAATTTGACATGGATCTGGCAAGGGATTTTAAGGCTTGTCAGTCAATTAATAATTTCTACCAAGTATGGTTTGGTATTGAGAAAGTGTTCTGTATTGGAACCAGCTGTACATTTTTAAGATTTATCAGGAAGTTTTTTGTGAAGTTTTTAGTTGAAGTGAAGTGTTACAAAAGAGTCAACACGTATATAGTGTTGAGCTTGTGCTCAAAAGTATGGTTAAACTTGTCAAAAGGCATAAATGATGGAGCAAAATGTAATCACTGCATGAAAATAACTTTATGGAAGGGTGGAAGTCTGTCTAACAAGGATTTCCTGCAAAATTATCACATCATTATTGATGTAGTTGTAGTAATATTGCCTGAGAATAATCTAACATTAGTACTGTACATTCAACCCAAGTACAAAACAATGTACAGACAACTTGTGCAGCAAGCGAGATAATATGTATTATATTTGAAAATAAAGATGTTTTTTGCTTAGAAAATATTTTGGTTTCAGTTCTTACCTATTTAAAGTAAAAACGTTCCCTTTCCCTTTCTAATTTTAATATCTGTCTGCCCAACTATGTTGAACTAATCAGAAACATTCCTGTAAGATAACATGAGATAATATACACATCACGTTTTACGTTTTTTTTTTTTATTGCCAAACAACAGTGGTCACAACTGAAGCCACATGTTACAGTTCACATCACCTGCAAAACTCATTTCAAACAACACATCTCTTCACACAGGTCTCAAAACAGGCTCAGTGCAGCAAAATAGCAGAACAGTCCTCATCAACACAACACACTCTGTCACTCAGAACACACTGTGAGTACAAACACTAGCATCAAACACCAAACTAAAGGTACCTAATAGTAACAAAGAATTGTGGGGCTAACCCTGCCTCTCTCCAGCATCAAAACTGTGTTGAAGTAATAAAGAAAACGAACAGAGTTTGGTCCACATGAACTGCTGCTGTGCAGACTGTGGTTAGAGTTTAGCAATAAATAAATAAACTGTAATTATGTACATAGAATGTGACAGAAGTAGTTTTGTGGAGAACAAAAAAATAATTTAAGGAAGACGTTCAAACCCTGCCTAATTTCACACCTGGTCGATTGCTGCTTCAAGTGGGCATGGTTGTTATATTGTCTGCCTTTGGAAAGCTGAAAATTGTTGGACACAGTACCTCTGAATTGAGCGTCAATTTGGGGGTTTCAATTCAGACGTTGTTAGACAATTTAACAGTCACTTTGTTTGTTAGTGCTGGTACCAGTGACAGAGAGGCTGCTGGAATTGCATTGACCCTTGTATCACAATTGTTAAATCTTTACAAATACCAAGCATGTTTGACATGGACGGGACTTGCACAGGACAGGGTTGCAGTGCCCGGAAACAGCATAGTCAACCTTTTCACAGCATGGTTGTGATGAGGACCCATCAAACATGTATTCTGACAGTTTAACTTGAACCCATCCTCTCTGGGGAATGATACCTGCCATATGTAAATGTCCTTGATCCTCTGTTTTGACTGACAGTTCTACAATTTAAAATCCTGTACCGCTCAGTCAACCTGCTGTGATTGTTGACCCCAATAACACAACAGTGAACTTGAGCTTTATGGTTCACCCAAACTGTGTGTGTGTGTGTGTGTGTGTGTGTGTGTGTGTGTGTGTGTGTGTGTGTGTGTGTGTGTGTGTGTGTGTGTGTGTGTGTGTGTGTGTGTGTGTTAGTGTGTGTGTGTGTGTGTGTGTGTGTGTGTGTGTGTGTGTGTGTGTGTGTGTGTGGCTAAATTTAGCCAGCAGCATGCCTCCTGTTTGTGTACATGGCAGACGGTGTTTGCAAGGTTCCAAGTAAATCTCTGTTCATCATTCACGGTTTAGCATTGTCAGCATCCGTCAGGCCATAGGGGCCAGGTTCCAAGATATGTAAGTCTGCTTCCAGGGTCTGTTTTGTCCTGACATGCATGGAGATTTAGTCAATCTGGACATGTAGAAATAGCAGTGTAAGTTTTGCTTTGCTGTGTACTGTACACAACCATTGGAAAGAAAGGCAACTCCTAGAGCTTGAAAGTCTTTGTTTCTGACATCAGAAATCCATGAGCATATTTAGGCAACGTCATCCTTATTTTTTGTCAATTTTTAATTAGCAGAAATACTTGAGCAATAGAGCATTCCAATTTAATAAAAGTTTGAATTAGTTCGAACAAATTCTCTTTTACTTTGTATTCATTTTGACTTGATTTTGGGAAAAGAGACAGCCCTAGTCTCCACCCTCGACTCACAAAATCAATCCATGCCCTGTTGTTAAATCAGAATTGTTACTTTTTAAGTATGGAATTGATTCCATTGGCGCCACCTCAAACCCATGCCCCGGTGTTGGTGTGGACCATAGACGTAATATGTTTTTGTTTTGGCTTTTCAATATTTTTTTTTATAAATGTTTCATTGCAAATACAATGGAATACAATTATTTTTATCCACTGTAGCTAAGACATGCAAATTCTGCTGAAAACTGTAGGTTGACTGTATTCCATTTGAAAAACAGCAGATTTGGATCTGTTTAGTATGAGCAAATGTAGTCTGATACACTCTGGGCCCCCTCACATGCAGATAGACTCTTATGAAGTTAGATAGTCTAACACACACTACATTCAGGAATGAGGCTACAGTACAGTACTGTATATTCAATCATTCCCTGTTTCCATCTGACACTTTCCACTCACACTGTGGACTTCAACTGTGCACCACAGGGTTTGGACTTTAAAGAGTTACGGCTGTATTCTAGGAAGTTCAAATATGCTGGGTGTTGATAAGATAACTTTATTCATTACATTACATGAAATGGAAATGTGCCTTCGGCATTCTGACAATAATAATAATGCTAATAATAATAATTCATTACATTTATATAGTGCTTTATCATCACTCAAAGTGCTTCGGGGGGGGGGGGGGCTACTACTCTCTACCACTACCAATGTGTAGCACCCACCTGGGTGATGCATGGCAGCTTCACGACGCCAGACGCAATACAGGACAATGGACCGTAAACGGCAGCTAAAATACATTTTCGACAGCGGCAGTGCTAATTTATTACGTCTCTGTTTAGGATGGTCACAGTAGAGGGCACAAATGACTTCTTGTACCCATTTGTCCTAACTAGGGGGACCTTGAGTCTCCTGCCAGATGGCGACAGCTGGAATGATGAGTGCAGGGAGTGGGTGGGGTCATTATAGACCGGGGTGACTGTATAGGTTTTGAAGTTGTTGATTTCCAATGATCTTGCTGGTCTGGTTACCCACCTTCGTCAGCTAATTCATCTGTCTAACTGAGAGATCCCATACCAGGACACAATGTTAGGGTGAGAATACTCTCAGTGAGTGACCTGTAGACCATGGTCAGGGTGTGTTTGCTGGCCCTCACTTTCCTGAGGAGAGAGAGCTGCTGCCTTGCCTTTTCTCAATATAGTCTGCATTGGTCTGAAAGGTGAGTTTATTGGCAATAATTGTTCCAAGATATTTAAAGCGAGTGACCTGCTCCACTTCCTGCCCCTTCATAATAAAAGAATGAAAGACGAGCTGCCTACTCTTTCTGACATTAAGGTCGAGGAAGCTGCCGTCGAACCAGATGACAAGGTGGTTGATGTTCTGTGGGTAGGAAGGGCTTCTGACATCCAGGCAGGACCTGGCACAAATCAAAGTCTTTATACACGTTTATTTTTCTAATCCCAGGAAAAGAAATATGTCTCATCAGCAACTCTCATGCTGCTGATATGAAATTAATGAAAACCCTTGATGACTTTGTTGTGGCGGGTTTAAATACCTTGCTGTGTTGTGACGGGTGGCCAAGAGGAAATCATTAGTGCCCTCCTTTCCTGTCCACCGCCAAGGGGGAGCTGGTGTCTGGGCGGTGTAGGGTGTGGTGGAATTTTCAGAAACACCATGTTGTGGTATGATGAGACAAAGGGAAAACTTAGACAACATCAGGTCATGCATAGGTCACAGGTCAGGGGACGGGAATATTCGGCCAGTCTCCAATAACCAAACCTGTTCATGTATAATTATGTTTGTCTCTCTACAGATTCAAGGTGTGTAGAAAGCTGCATCATAAGGGAATGTATTGCTTCAGGACTGTCTCCTTTTGGAGGTTGATGGGCCTGCCACACTTCCTAGATAGAGCATATTTCCTAGAGAGAGAGAGATAGGCTGAACTAGGATTTAGCATTTGTGTTTAGATGCCTGCAATATCTTAATTTACCTTAAAAGTTCAGCTAAACGTAACGCCTCTTGTGCTTCTTCTTGTGCTTTTTCCTTAACAACAGTGTAATATGTGGCGCTTCCTGTCTCTTGTACTGCTGACTTGACTTCTTTTGTATGTGTGTATTTGTGTGTGTTTAAGATTACTTTGTTATTTGTGTGTGTGTGGATTGTTGTGCAGGGGTCACAGTAAAGGTTGAACAGTTTGGAGCCAATGAGACGTTATTCGGTTCATGCTGAATCTGTGAGGGTGTGTGTGTGTGTGTTTCCCTGAAGTAAAAATACAACTTTTATCCTTGTAAATATGTATTTTCTGACCTTCATGAGGGCTGTGATGGTCCAGAGGTACTCTAGGTTATGATAGGTTCAAGAAAGGTAAACACAGCCAGTTAGCAGCACTGCACTGTATCTGTCTTTGCTACTGTCTCTCCCTCTGCCACACTAGTTTCTATATATTGCTCTGATTCTTTCACCAACTCACTTTATTCACATAGTGGCCATATTTGATTAGTGAAGAAGATGCTGAACCAGCAATATGGTTGTTTAAATGTCAAATCAATGAATTTCTCTTTTGGAAAAAAATAAAATAAAATAAATGTTCTCTCTGTTTTTGCTTGTGGGAGAGGCCTGTGGAATGTGTTTGTGCATTGAATATTTAAGATACTATCCTTACTGTGTCGGTTTCCAGAAGTATGGGCGCTACAGCGAGGAGTTCGGGGGGTACACCAAAGAGGAGGCCGCTCGGCTGAGGGAGAGTGGGCAGAGACGATCTGTCAGCCGGACCCTCGACCTGCTGGAGTACGCCAAGGGTAAGTTTCTTACCACAGGGCCAATGCTAAGACTGATGATCGGTTCAAATACATCCATTTAAAATGGAAACTAATCCTATCCATAGACATAATTTCTATCAAATTATTATTCATCATTATCCAGCTCCTGTAATTTATGACAAATTGTTTTAATGCTTCTGTATGGAACTGCAGCAACTCAAACTATTCCACTTTTTGAATTAAATAACAAAAATTTAGGAGAAAATATGTATAAAATCAAGAATAGTTTTAGTCTTGTAGGCAGTGTCAACATTTTACATTGTGATTTTCACTTTACAAAATATTGGGATACACATGTTCAATAACATTTTCCTGATTTAATGACAGGATATTTATCAATCTTAAGCCTACTGTTATTGCTTTTTCATGACGTCATGTTCTTATTATATCATGAAAACATAAAAATATAACATATCTACAAAGTTTTGATACGTAAAAATATAATTGCACAGATCTTAATAATAATAAATTTCACAGATCAGTAAAATTAATGTAAGAACCATAAAAAGAAGGGGAAAAGCCTGAAATGCCTCAAATCAAGAAAGATTTAACTTTTTCAACCAGTTTGTGTTTTAAGAAATTAATAAATGTGGATCATATTTTCACTGCCTAATTAAAATTATTATCTGTATGGATACGATACCATGCTATGTAACAAGCCTCAATTCCGTACCTTCACACTGGAGACTATAGTACTAATCATACCAATTTATATGTGGCAATAACGCATTTGTGGAGCTGTTAAAATTGGCCCCATTTTTTAAAGGAAATGTTGTATTTACAAGCTTTTCTGGCTCTTGAGTTCAAGGAATATCAATTTTGAACACAGAGACATCACAATATCTTCATTGTCATCAAATGAGCCTAGTGCAGTTTTTTACCATAAAGTTTTTAAAACAGTTTGCCTCTTGACCAGCAGCTCTTTATCTATTTCTTCACTACTACTCATACGATGTACTGGACTTAACTGTGATATTTCCAATCAGTCAGTAATAAAGTGTGCCTTGGAACAGAGTGTACTGCAGTGCGAAAAAGGTCAGGAACAGTGTTTCACTGAACCTTTTTAGGTGTATTTTAATGCCGCGTTAACATACAGTACTGTAGTCTGAGCACCAGTCCACTGATTGGGCAACTGCCTCTGGGGCATGACTAATGGGACTAAAACACTAAATGTCTCACATTTCACATCACACCAACAGCAGTAACTTTTAGGATTAGATAGTAAATTGTATCGCTTTATTTAGCAGCCTGAACCATCTGAGGGGGGAACATAGTTCTAAAGACACTTTGCTGGTGTAAACTACACTTGCTGTCCTACTGCTTTTGTTTTGGGAGCATGTTGGGCAGTGGGATGGAAAGGAAAAGAGAAGAAATGCTGCAGCGCTGAACTAACATCACAACAATAACTCTTATCGCAATGTTGGTAGTGATGATTATAATTGTGTAATTGTGTATTTGTGTCTTTGTGGTGTGTGTGTGTGTGTGTGTGTGTGTGTGTGTGTGTGTGTGTGTGTGTGTGTGTGTGTGTGTGTGTGTGTGTGTGCTGCAATTTAATATTAAGGACATCTGTATGAAAAACTTTCACACATAAGCTTTAAAGCAGAGGATTAAGGTTAGTTTGTTCTCTGTCCCTGGGTACATTTCTGCTACCGGGCATTTTCCTTGTATTTCTGAATGATGATCAACACAACTGAATCAAGTCACTGCTGAAGTGCTGTTGAGTATGTTAGTAACCTTTTCCTGTTCCTTTTTGTGGAGCTGCCTGTTCTGTATAAATAGAGCGACCTCTGCTGTAGAGAAGTGCTCAATGCACCCAGCTCATCCCAGCTAATCTCTCACTCTTCAATCCTATGCTGCTGATCTTTGTGTGCATGTTGGTGTTAACAAGTGTGTGTGTGTGTGTGTGTGTGTGTGTGTGTGTGTGTGTGTGTGTGTGTGTGTGTGTGTGTGTGTCTGCTCTAATCTTGGTGATGAGTTTTGCTGTTGTTTTACTGGCAGCTGATGAGTCAGATCCCCCCCCCCCACCTCCTCTTCTCATCCTTTTTTTAAGGATCATGACACCAAAACCCCAGGAATTGAACTGATTTGTCCCTCAGCAGGTAGCTTCAAGCAGAAGAGATTTGATCTAGATTGCACTGCAGCTACACACACATTTTCTCTCTGCAGGAGAAGAAGGCAAATATAAACACACACAGAGTGAAGGAAAGGCATAAAACAAGAGGCGACTGGCTGAAAATATATGTAAATATTAAGTGACACATTCTTCTTCATTGCTGCTGTGGGTTTTTACTGCGACTCTCACTTACACACAAACAAACACAGTATTCCCCTGCTTAGATCAGCACAATCTCTATTGTCTCACACATCTGTTATTTATATTTGTATACACTTTAATGTCTAATAACCATTTAACTTCCACATAAACACAGTAATGGTAGATCAAGGTATGCTATATACTGCCCTACAAAGCCAAGATGCCGTAAATTAATGTATGACCAGAATCTGACTTGTTGACATTTGTTTTAACATAATTGCAGGTTTTTTCCTGTATAGAGTTTTTTTTTTTAAGTCTTACAAAAAAAGGCAGGACTAGTTTCAGTCAGATGGATGAATTGTACTTGCTGGTGAAGACTTCGTCATTTTACCTGTTTGTACTGTGCTGTTTGAAAAAGTAAAATAGTTTAATTGCTATAACTTTCATTTCACTTATCTACCTCAAAGGTCTATCTTGACATTAGCAGTTTGAACAAAACACTGCAGTGCTGGAGCCCAATATAACATCTCATAGAATGTATTCATTTAATTTTGAGCTTTTAACTGGTGACTTTTAAAGCTTGGCTGGTTCTGCCCCTGCAGCTATACTCCACATCTATCATTCCCTTATGAGGCAGAGCCCAGTCGTGCATCATCAGCCAGGGCAACTTTGCCCTTTCCAAAGCTGTGGAAAAGCTCAGTGGATCTTTTTGATCAAGATCAGACAGTCAGAGTAACTTCTGAATCATCATTTAAAAGATGGAGGCTTGGTAACCCTGGAGATCATTTCTTAAAGCTGTCTTACCTGCAGTTTTCTACCTGCAGTTATTGTGTCAGCTGGTGCAGTTTACAACCACAATTTACAAGTTTTTTTAAATTGAAAACAGAAATTGTCTTTAGGACATAATGCTTCAGTGATTGTGGTAATAATAATGTTAAGAGTACTTATGGTTGATCTGAGTGTTCAGTAGAAAAGAGATGCTTTTGAGCAAGTTTTTAAAGGTGCAATATGTAATACTGACAGCTAGTGTTTAAAATAGTTACTGCGGAACAAATTCAAAATACTGGAGAGAGTTGTCACCCCCGCAGTAAGCTAATCAGCTGATAACACTAACTCGCCCAATGTTTGACCCAGGTGAAAAAAGCTTCTGAGGGGTTGTTTGGCTCGAGGTCGTGGTGCAAAGAACCTTAGGGTGAAGTTACTCCGAACCATCACTTTAATAAATAAATC
>CM042430.1:31045589-31170589 GCA_023631565.1 Gymnocephalus cernua
CCCACTCCTTGACCCCCTGCCGTTCCCCTATAGAGCTAACAGGTCTGTTGACAACGCAGTCAACACGGCTCTTCATTTTATCCTCCGGCACCTGGACTCCTCAGGATCCTACGCCAGGATCCTGGTTGTGGACTTCAGCTCTGCCTTCAATACCATCCTCCCGGTTCTGCTTCAGGACAAGCTGACCCAGCTGCACATGCCTGACTCCACCTGCAGGTGGATCACAGACTTCCTGTCTCATAGGAAGCAGCATGTGAAGCTGAGGAAACACGTCTCTGACTCTCTGACCATCAGCACCGGTTCCCCTCAAGGCTGTGTCCTTTCTTCTCTGCTCTTCTCTCTGTACACCAACAGCTGCAGCTCCAGTCACCAGCCTGTCAATCTTCTGAGGTTCACGGACAACACCACTCTCACTGGACTCATCTCTGGTAGGGATGAGTCCGCCTACAGGTGGAAGATTATGTTATGACCTGGTGCAGTCAGAACAACCTGAAGCTAAACACTCTGGACGCAGCCCCACCTGTCCCCATCACCCTGGGTGACTCCACTGTCAACATTGTGGAGTCCTTCCATTTCCTGGGCTCCATCACCTCTCAGGACCTCATCACCATCTGGTACGCTGCTGCCACTGCTAAGGACAAGGGCAGAGTGCAGCGTATAATCCTGTGTGTTGAGACCGTGATTGGCTGCAATACGTTTCCAGGACCTGTACGCCTCCAGGATGCAGCAGTCTATCAGGACAAAACCTTACGACTTAAAAACAGTTTCTTTCCTGCAGCAGTCAGCCTCATCAACAAGGCCCCTGACCCCCACTGACACTGACTCTATACATTGACTATACATCTGCCCATTCCACGTACGCGATTTTCTTTACACGTTCTGCACTCAACCTATTCAGCCCCTTTTTTCTTTTTTTATGCAACAGTTATTTTGTATGTATATATTTGTTTTCTGTATTTATTGTTCATTTCATATTAATGTTTAATATGTTTGTTTGTTTATGTATGTACCATTCACATAAATTTCAAACAGAAATTTCACATTTCACAAGTGTAACTTATTGTGGCAATAAACCCATTTCTGATTCTGATTTCTGTTAGCACCTTTATTTTTCTGTATTTGTAACTGTGTTATACAGAAAATTGTGTTTGCAGTGCATGCATTTGCTGTTACGTATGTTGTGCGTTAATACATGCAGTGTAATAGATGAGTGTAGCCTGTTTTTATATATATATATATATATATATATATATATTACACTTTTTGTCAGTGCAAAGACATTTTTGATAAATAGCAATAGAAATACTTTTCCATAATGAATTAATACTAGTTTAAATGGAGCGATTCATCTTAAAGGAAATTAACTAATCTCAAATGACAGTCTTAGAGCTTTGTCTCTATTTTCCCCATAATTAGTGTCAAACATAGTTAGTAACATAGAACCTTCAGGTTTAAAGTGTTACCCAAATTGCCAAGCTCTTTCATTCCCATAGCTTGTTTTCAGTTTCAATGGGTGGTGTATGTGTGTGTGTGTGCACTCTAAATTGATCCCATTGTTCACCCATCCATCATATATCAGACACCACTGAGTAAATGTGGGGAGAAAGGAAGAGATTTACCATTCAAAAATGTGTTGACTCCCCTATGGGGGTTACTGCTACTCATCAAAACAAAGTAAAACAGTATTCAGGATTGAGTGGATTATTGCAACATCTTTACTGTTGCTCAGCATTTCAAAAGCTGTTGGAAACACAGCAACTGTTGTTGGCCAGTGTTGCCAAGATTGGCTAATAGAGTCAATATAATGTTTGCACTGTCTAAACCTCAGTGCCAATTCCTGGGTAATGTAGTTGTAGTGTGTGTTTTTGTAGTCCACTAACGTGTTATGTTGTGTTCTTGCCTTCTCTGTAGTCTGCACGGTTCGCTGTCTGAAGGTCCCGATCTCATGGGTCGGGGAGGACTGGATCTTCCTCATCCTGCTGGGACTCCTCATGGCCCTGGTCAGCTGGGTGATGGATTTAGGCATCAACGGCTGTCTATATGGTGAGGGAGGGAATGGATTTTGTACTTATAGCTTTGGGCATAAAGAGTGTCAACAAACGAAGAGGAGGCAAATAATTTCAAAAGTAAAGGATGCATTGTTAGAAACAAGGAGGGGACAAGTCTCCCCCTCTCTCAACCTCTTCACTCTGTGCGCGGCGCGCTCAACTCTGACTACTGTCTATGACTGCGCTCGCTCAAAATGTCATAGCGTTACAAGTCAAGGTCAATTCTGATTGGCTGTTCGTCTCCATTTAGATCGCTAGTAGCAGGAATATACGGGGGAACAGTCTTTGATCGACATACCTGTTGGTCAGCATACTGACTACAGTGGAGCTATTCAGCTAGCTAACATTAGCTACTGGATATAAACCAAAAACACATTTCGGTCAGTATTTTGTATTATTGACTTATGTCACAGAAATGTCTTAATATTTGTGTGTATTATAATGTCGTTGTTTTGTTTGACTCATATATCCTTTTGTGACTATAACGTTAGTTTGACTCATCCTTCACAAGCAATATAGCTAGTTAAAGTTAGCACAGCAGTGGAGCATAACACACGCGGTGTATGCAGTCGACATGTCATGAACAGGCCTCGCAGCGCTTCTGGGAGACTGAACAGCAATACCTAGCTACATGTCACACTATAGCCACACGTAAGTAGTTTTTAATACTTTGGTTACATAGTTACTGTTGAGAAAAAGCTAAAAGACGTGTTCTTGGATCTTTGAGGAAGGAGAAAAGGCCTGGGAGCAATTGGAGGATTAAGAGAATATTTAATTAACACTATGATGAAAGCAACATGACAAAGGCAACAGTTACAATTCAGCTGACATTGGACAAACAAGACAATACAATACACTGCGAACAGCGGACAGCAAAGATGCTTTCCCGGTGGGGTCACATTTTTACTGCCCCGATCATTATTAGTTTCAGAATTATATCTCCCTGGACCTGGAGCTGATTCTATTCCCATTGGCCCGTCATTGGCATGATGTTCTGTTGATCGCACCTCATTGGCTTTCCTCATAGCCTCAGGTGCGATGGTCACACCTCTTGCATGCACATTGGGGGTTTCTCCTGGTCACAGATCAAAGACTATCCTGTATTCTAATTAGTCTCAGCACAGCAGGGTGTTTGCTTCCTGTTGTGGGACAAAAGTTTCTTTCTTATATGTTAAGTGTTTGGTTTTAATCTAATCTATCTACAAGAGACAGGAAGAGAGGGGGAGGGCAGGGGCATGATATGGAGTTTGCATTGAATTAAATCCTATTTTCTAACCCAGCTGCAGCATATCATTTCTTACATTAAACATAAAACATAAAAGCATATAATATACATGGTTATCAAGCATCACCATTATTGAAACTTTATTTAACTCAACAATCCCTCCTTTTTCACACCTTTGGTGTGAAAACATTACATGTTTACCAAAAACAATGTCATTATGATTCCATAACAATATAACAAAAATGTAAACACCAATTTATTGAAAAGAATTGTAAAAGAAAATACTTCATGGTAGAAACATTTCATAAACAAGTTGCATAAACTGATTTAAAAAAGAAAAATACCCTCCCTCCTTTTTCACACCTTTGGTGTGAAAACATTATGATTTATACAAGCAATTCATTTTCTTCTTCGACCTCACTATCTGACTCCTCACCTTGCATCCAAGGTGCTACAGGTGCTTGTCTCAGCAGAAACCGTCCCTCCTTTAGCTGTTTTAACTCTCAATGATTAGTGACTCACATTCCATTTGGAGCAAAAAATAGACACACCTAAAGTTATGGATCAGGTAAATAGAAATGAGAATTTGAACCAATTCAACAGGGAAAAGAAATCTTATAACATTAAGTTTGGTCTTAATCACAAAAAAGCTGAAAAAAAATTTTGGGGACAAAAATCTTAGTTGCTGAACATTGTGGCATGCTCCCTCCTTATCCCTCCTTGTTTCTGAAACAGAAATGTTTCTGAAACATAATTCCTCATAGAAACAGGAGCAGCCCTGCATGTCTGCCACTTGATTGTGTATGTCATCAGTGTGGCACTGGGGAAACATCAAACTGGGTGTGCCGCTCCAGCGCCTGGAGGGGAAAACCATCCTTAGCTTGTTTCGGTGTGTCAGTGGTTCCAGGGCCTTGGTCCTGCTGTTTTATGCTGGTAGTGTTGGCAGCCATCTGAAGACGTGATCTGGTCGGCTGCAGTCAGCGTCGTTATGCTGGGAAGCCATCATGCAGGAGTGATCTGGTCAGCATCTTTGGCGCTCTCCGTCGGTGTGTCTGAACCCGGCTCCCCCTGATGCTCTGCTGGGCTGTTGTCCATGTTGCAATGTGAGCACGTCCCTCACCCCTTAGGCTGCTGCAGTACTGGTGGTTAGCAGCACCTGGAATTAACCCGTCCAACCGGTTCTGGAACAGCTGAAGTCATCAGACCCAACAGGAGTAACTGGGCTGCTTTCTCCTGTGAATTAAATGGCTTTGACAGACTTGACTTATTGCAAAAAGTCATATTAGTGTTTTTCATTCAGGGAGGAAGAAAGAATGTGATAGTTTGTCTTTGATCTGTTGGTCCTTCCATTAATTTCTCATGGAGGAAGAAAAGTTTCCTCTTGTCATCTGTTGTTTCCAAAGTCGTTGAGGCAATGGGCAAAAACTTCAGTTCAAAACGGAATAAATGACCCCAAAATCATCAGTCCATTGAAAATATACACACATCACAGATTACAAAAACATATACTAAAAAATAAAAACATCACAATTTTCTCACTGTATAGTCTGTCAAGGGGGAGGATGGGCTGCATTATTAATCTTTTACTGGTACTTCAAACTTCTTTGACAAACTTGTTCAGCAAGTTGCTATATTTTTGGAGCAAAACTGTGTCCCATTCGACACTCTGAGCAGAAGATTTGTGTAGCATTCTGCATGGCCAGTGCAGAAAACTCTACAAATCCTCAAGTCCCCCCCCCCCCCCCTTTTTTTTTTTTTTTTTTTTTTAGAACCAAATATTTACAAACTAGGAAGAAAAATAATAAAAATCAACAAATCTAAGAATAGTGTAAGGCTACTGCCTTGACTCTATCAACCTTATGATTTCTCAGAAGCATCAGAAGCACTGGTGACATGTTTTGTAATTCTGTAACAATAACATATGCATCTTTACCTTTACTTCTTCAGATATGTCTGTAGTCACAAATAGTTATTAGAATATCAACAGTTTGAGTGAAAGAAATGAAACATAATAAAAACCAAACCAAAAAGTAGTGGAATAAAAGACAACAGAAAACTCAGAATGGAAAATGTAGCAGAAGATGAATAACCCATCATTTCAAGTCAAAAATCAAACCAATCATTAGTCAAGGTGCACAAAATGCCAAATATGCACTTACTAAGTTATCCATTGAACACCCCTAAGAGTCTTAAAGTCATTTTGGTCTTAAAGTGGTTCAAATGACTCTCCCCATACTGCTAAATTTCCACCCCCCCATTTGGTTATCTTTACAGGTAGGGTGTGGGTGTTACATCATTGATTCAGTCTGAATAGATTTACATAACCTCCATCCTGCCTTCATGAATACAGGATACACTAAAAGTTTGTTTGTTGACTTAATCAAGGAACAAAAAATGGATTTAAAGTTTAAACAGTCTAAGATTAAGGTATTCCCAATGATGGCCCTATAGGACAACGTTAAACATAAACAGAAAATGTAATCAAATGACGCTCAACATGCAGGCATGTTTGCCCCTTTAAGAAATGGATGGATTGCAGGTTCAGAGTTGAGCCGTTTTCAGACTTTCTTCAACTGCTATAGCTGCTCATTCATGCATTCACTGAGAAACTCCATTCAAACTTTCAAACGTTCCACATGTCTCATACATTCAGGGTCGGCGACCAACCATTCGAAAACATTCATGCCCTTAACCCATCTCCATTTTCAACCATTCTCACAGTTTCACCCTTTTCCACAAAAATCAAGCCATCCATCCAGTCAGTCTTTCAATCATACAGCATTCATGCCGCAATCTCTTCAGAAATTTCATTTCTCTAGTTTACAGTATTTTTCCATAGTCTAACCCCTAGCTGGTTTTAGTGGACACTCTGTTGTAATGATTTACCAACCAGATGGAGTCGCTGTTCGTTATACCACTCCGGAAATGGAGTTTCCACTACAAAAATTCAACACAGATGCTTCTATTTACAATGAATTATAACCTCACTGTGCTTCCAGTTTCAACACGACCACGAACAATACTGCTAAACCCATCCGCAACTCCGAGTTCAACAAAAGAATAATTTTACATTTACTATTCTCTCTGCTGAGCTGCGAGCTCACAATTACCCACCCACACTGCAGAGCCGCCTTCCGCAGTCTCCCAATTTCAACACCAACACTCTTATTCAAATTAATTTACAGTAGCTTATCGATAAGAAGAAAACAAAAACACGCTGCGCAAGTCGCCACAGACACAAATTACAATACACAATTCAATGTATTTACAGTAGGCCTCTGTACAATTCCTAAGTGTATTTCACACAATTCGACTATACCTATAGGCTATAAATTGACCGCTCTAATTCCCATTCTATGCTCTGGAGGAAAAAACTGAGGGGTGCCCCAGGGCGCTTTACTTCCGCCGTCGCCGCAAAGTCAGTGATGCCAAGTCCTCCCCCTCACAGGTTACACATAGTTTGCACACAGCGTACACTGGCTTCTTTAAGTCTTAGTTTTTTCTCCGTCCCTCCGAAGACCTGTGTCTTTGTGCCGCCCTGCGGTCTTTTATTTAAAATTTTCCAGAGTCTAACTCGGCCGGCTGTTACGGACCTCTAGCCTAATGGTTTTTTTTCGAGTTTTTTTTTAAAAAACTCGGCCGACTTAAATGGACTTCTATGTCTAAAATAATTTCAGGTGTTACCCTGGCCGGCTGCGTACGGACTTTTAATGATTTTTCAGGGGCTCTAAACACCCCGGCCGGCTTGTACGGACCTCTATATCTAAATAATTCAGGTTCTAAAACCCGGCCGGCTATTACGGACTTTTTAATGTTTTTTCAAGGGTTGAACCCCGGCCAAGTCAAATGGACCTCTAAGTACTGCACGCGATTCAAACGCTCTCACAGGTTCCCAACCTCGGCCGACTTCCACGGACTTATAACCAAACCATGGACCCTTTTCAGGCTTTTAAGCTTTTTCCCAAACAGTATCAAACACGTACAATCATATAACCAACCACACACAAATCACATAGGTTGCCTTTGACTTATCGCTTCCAACCCTAACTTTTACATTTTACAGACTTCCAGAGATGCTGCTGGATTTTCACACCTAAAGCATTTCCTTATATAAGCTATGCAGGATTTTGATTTAACAGGCTTCTGCTCACCTCCTCAGTTGTCTGGGCCCTGCATGAAAATCCAGCACGCACCAGTCCAGTCCTTTGAATCTGCTTTTTCTCCTTTTATCCTCACAAAATCCACGTCAGGGGTCACCAATTGTTGAGAAAAACTAAAAGACGTGTTCTTGGATCTTTGAGGAAGGAGAAAAGGCCTGGGAGCAATTGGAGGATTAAGAGAATATTTAATTAACACTATGATGAAAGCAACATGACAAAGGCAACAGTTACAATTCAGCTGACATTGGACAAACAAGACAATACAATACACTGCGAACAGCGGACAGCAAAGATGCTTTCCCGGTGGGGTCACATTTTTACTGCCCCGATCATTATTAGTTTCAGAATTATATCTCCCTGGACCTGGAGCTGATTCTATTCCCATTGGCCCGTCATTGGCATGATGTTCTGTTGATCGCACCTCATTGGCTTTCCTCATAGCCTCAGGTGCGATGGTCACACCTCTTGCATGCACATTGGGGGTTTCTCCTGGTCACAGATCAAAGACTATCCTGTATTCTAATTAGTCTCAGCACAGCAGGGTGTTTGCTTCCTGTTGTGGGACAAAAGTTTCTTTCTTATATGTTAAGTGTTTGGTTTTAATCTAATCTATCTACAAGAGACAGGAAGAGAGGGGGAGGGCAGGGGCATGATATGGAGTTTGCATTGAATTAAATCCTATTTTCTAACCCAGCTGCAGCATATCATTTCTTACATTAAACATAAAACATAAAAGCATATAATATACATGGTTATCAAGCATCACCATTATTGAAACTTTATTTAACTCAACATTACCGTGTTTTAGTAACCTTTATTCTGTTGATATATTAACTTGCAAAGGAGCTAGCTAGCTATCTGCAGCTAACGCTAATTTATCTCAAAAAGCAGAAACATTAGCAACTACTGCAAAATATTATATGGTTAACTATGTAACCAGTATTAAACGTCTTACATGTGGCTGTATTGTGACATTTTAGTTAGGTGTGTTGATAACATGTTGGATAGACTGTATCCATGCTGGGCTGCTGGGCTAGTTAGATTGCTTGTGAAGGATGGCGTTAGTCACACAAGGAGATGTTATTGTAGCTAATTCAAACAACACAACAGTATTATGATTCACCAAACTAAAGGGATACTTCACCGATTTAGCATTCAGCTTTGTATCAGTAGAAACCCGGTAGTATTTCTGAATGACCGTGCTTCCCTCCCTAATGTTCCCCTGAGACAGGAGATATCTGCATTGGGGGGTCTGGAAAAAATCTTCCGATGACGTAAAATGAAGATTTTTGCGTCATCGGAAGATTGCAAAAAAGCAAAAAACACAGGGCCAGATGTACATTTGCGAACGTAGCGTTATCAGCGCCATGGCTCACCCGCAGATAGCGAACGCAATGATACCATAGTTTACGCCATATTTACCAAACCAAAAATCATGGTCATCCGTAGGTCAGGTCATCCGTAATTAGCGCCTTTCTCCGCCCACTATACCGTAAACTGTAAGTACTTGTGCTATGATACGGCTGAGTGCAGACTGCGATATTCCCTCTGCTGATGCTATGACTGTTTGAAATTATCCTGATGCCAATATTTGTAATGTAGCGGGGAGTTTAACAACTGCTGGAATGTGAACTCTGAGTCGGAGATTCGATGTCATCTTTGATTTCTTCCAGTAACTGTAATCTTGCATGGCTGCTTAATCTGTGATCCTTGTGGCAAAAATCCTTTCAGCTCGTCTCCTTGGCCTATGTCTTCGTCTTGCTCGGATTACTGCTGTCATTTCACCAGGAGGCATATGTGAGGAAACCCAGGTTTACACCTGCTTTTAAGAGGCGGAGAATTTTTACCGCAAAATAGAGGCGCGCTATCACTGGCAGTTTTTGTACATACCGCGGAATACGTAATTAAGCGCTCTTTACGCTTCCCCTCCCATCTCTTTACGGTAAACTCCCACTTTCCCCGCGACCCTCCCATGAATAAATATGCATGACACGAAAAACGCAATTTGCCCTTTTCAGCTCCCACGACATGCAGTTTGCGCTTTTACATCATTGCGGCCTGTTTGTACATACCTCGCCATGATTTTACGCGCACGTTGCGACACAAATACGCCTGAAGTGGGCGCAAAAGCGTTAGTACATCTGGCCCTCAGTCTCTGAACTCGCGTTGGGAGCATCGTTGAAGTTGGATGTAGTCCAGTTTGTTGTTTAATGAACGGACACTTGCAAGCAGGATTGATGGGACAGGTGGCCGGCTAGCGTTATCTTCCCACCTAGCCGATGAGGATGTCCCCTACCCGGCTCGGGGCATCGAGTGAGACCGCTGGTCTCCGTGCAGGCGAAGCTCTCGTAGTGTGCCGATTATTCCGTCTTTAATAACGTTTCCTGCATATTCTCCGATCTGTACCGATGTATCCCGGTGGTACACGGGCGGTAGCACATAATTGTTGTGAAAGTTAGCTGCTGAGAAGAGAGAGCCCTGTTTAGCGAGGATTAAAGATGGCTGACATTTCGTTTTTTTTCCGGCTGAGATCGGCTCGCTTCGGGTGATGGGCGGGTTGAAAACATGCAGAAGTAGCTCCTACAACTGGTTGTAGTCTTTTGCTCTGGCCAAAAAATCTTCCGATGACGCAAAAATCGTCATTTTACGTCATCGGAAGATTTTTTGCAGACCCCCCAATGCAGATATCTCCTGTCTCAGGGGGACATGAGGGAGGGAAGCACAGTCGTTCAGAAATACTACCGGGTTTCTACTGATACAAAGCTGAATGCTAAATCGGTGAAGTATCCCTTTAAGAAACACACAAACACATTTTTTCTGTCTTTTAATGGTTCATGACAGCTCTTCTGGATGTACATTCAGCTCTGTGTGTGTGTGTTTAGTTGTGTGTGTGGGTTTTTGCATTCCAATTTGTCCTCATGACATGTTTACCCTAACTAATGTAATACTTGCAAGACATATAAAGCTGTTGTTTGTGAAGTGTACAGTATATATCCATACATGCAAACACTCTTTCTTACTGTGTGTATTTTGTGTTCTGCATTGTTGGATATATTGAATTCTGGTTTACATGTCTGCCCTGGTTTTGTGTATGTGTGTCCACAGTACTGATGTGGATATACAATGGTCTTGACAGTAACGTGTTTCTGCAGTATCTGGCCTGGGTCATCTACCCTGTAGTCCTCATCTGCTTCTCTGCCGGGTTCGTCCAGATTCTCTCCCCCCCAGCTGCTGGTACGACCAACACACACAAAAACATATAAACAGAGCACATCCATAAATTAAACATACAACACAATAACACAAAAGACATTTAAAAAAGGGACAATAGATGTATGTTGAATTGTGCCTACAGTAGTGCTACACAATAAGTTAAAAGATATTTGGGGTTTTTGACTATTCAGACAAATCAAGCCAATTTGTAAATGCCACCTTGGCCTTTTTGAGCATTTTCCAGTATCTAAATATTTTGTAGACTAAGCAATTAATTGAGTAATGAAATAAATAATTGCTTGTACAGCACAGTATTCAGATTTGATAAGTTGATTTAATACTGAAGTCAGGTGACCAAGATAAAACAAGAATTGCAGTCATGTCCCAAAGTGGCATAATGAACTAAGATCAGCACATTTATCAACAAAGCAAATTTGTAAATCCATAATTTCCATCAATGTTTGAAATAGCAAATATCTTAAAAGTTCCATTTTGTCAGATGTGGGAAGAGTCAGACTGTATATAGAGCGTGTGTGTGGAGGCCTGAATTATAACTCAAAAGATTATTTCTGCAGCTATTTGAACCATAATCTAGCCTGCTCCCTGAGAGTCCTGAAAGAAAGGGCTCACCCATAGCAGGGGGTACTGGGCATGCAGAGCAGACATTGTAAAAACTGTACACCTTGTTAATAAATTCAGTTTTGTATTTCTCTATTTTAAAACATGATGAAGTGAAATTAATATAGCTCTAGTATAAAAAAAATAGCTGTTTCAGCTACCAGACTGATGCTTGCTACAGTGCAACACTACTGTGACGCACTGTAAATCCCCTCTGTGCCTCTTTAGGCTCTGCCCCTAAAGGCTCTGTTTGTTCCCCAGGGGGCCTCCTCTGCTTCAGTATCAGATGAGGGAGGGAGAGAAATCCTCTATGAGTTGTGCACACAATTAGTAATATGCATATCTCTCAACATTTTTTAACTATTGCTTTAAGGCTACTGTGTAACATATTTGGTCTGTTGGTGATGCCAGTATGTGTCCACTTAAAGTAAAGGTCAGTTTGGTTTCTCTTTAATGAGTTGACAGTCAGCACTAAGCGCCCACTGTGCTCCCCTGCAGGTTCAGGTATTCCAGAGATGAAGACCATCCTGCGAGGAGTTGTGATGAAGGAATACCTCACCTTAAAAACATTTGTGGCCAAAATCATTGGCCTCACCGCTGCTTTGGGCAGCGGCATGCCCCTGGGCAAGGAGGTAACACATACACATCAGCTTTACCCGCTCTATGGGCCCCTACTGTACTGTATGTGTCAATGTGTCCACACAGGCACAGCAAAATCTGTCAACTATGTCAGCCAATGAGTCAATCTGTGTGTGTGTGTGTGTGTGTGTGTGTGTGTGTGTGTGTGTGTGTGTGTGTGTGTGTGTGTGTGTGTGTGTGTGTGTGTGTGTGTGTGTGTGTGTGTGTGTGTGGCTAAATTGACACACATACACTGTCCATTACAGAACCATCTCATCATGGCTGACTTTTTGAAACAAAATCAATTTTCCACTTTATTTTGGCAATGCCAGCAAAACTCAAATGCTGACCCATATTAAACAACAGTTATGTTGTTTTCTAATACAGTTTCAGTGATTCACAGTTTTAGAAAATTAGTTTGCAATACAGAATCCAGACTGGCACCCAGCCGCCATCAGGTTTGAATGCCAGCTTACATAACATCCATTCACAACATTTTTGCACAGAATACCAGCTGTTTAGACTTTAATTCAAATCATTCTTAGTCATCAAAAACTGGTTGAACAGGTTGGAAAGTGCGGCAGCATGATGTGATGATGCTCTCACTTTTAATCCTGTTAGTTCCACTTTGAACATCCCCAGAATTGTAATATTCACTGCAGACTTTGTTGTTGTTGGTGTGTTTTCAAAGAGTTGTTATGTGCTCTCTTGTGTGGGGCACAACAAACAGGAGAGAGCTTCTGAACTTGTAGCATATTGTAACCTGTTTTTTTGTCCTGTCAGGGTCCGTTCGTACACCTCGGCGGTTTGTGCGCTGCTGTTCTCATGAGGTTCATGTCTCTGTTTGGAGAAATCTATGAGGTAAGTCTCATTTTTTCACTCTTTATCCACTGTGTTTTTCTGGCAAAGCATCTATTATTCATTTTTCTTTTCATTACATTGCCATATACTGTACACTGTTCACTCGTTCACACTTATTCCCCGATAAATTAAAAAGAAGTAATAAACCGTGCTTTGCATCATATTAGATCAAGCTAGAAATAATGTGGTGTTTATTAAAAGGTAAACAAACACAGTTATAACCTTCTTAGCCACCTCTACCTGAATAATGCTGTAATTAGAAACCGCACATAATGTATTAGACCCAAATAAGCTGTATACTTTGTATCATAACAGACCAAAACCAGAAACACTGTGGTCCTTGTTAGAAAATAAACCAATGCACTTATGCGGACACCATAAACCAAAGTTATGCTGTAATTACACAAGGTTAATGCCGTATTATATTGCCTTTATGAAAGTAAAAAAACACACACTGAGAGGACAGTGTATATATACATTTATTTGGCAATTTAATATTAAACATAGTTTAAGCATTTTCATTATGAGTTGATGGTCTCAATCACTAGTTTTAAGTCTTCTGCAACAGAGAATGATGTTAATTTTTTGAATTATGGTCTCGATTTTAAAATTGACGATAAAGCAGGGGGTGTTTTAGGGCGTGGCAATGACGTGATTGCCAGTGAAAGTGTGTAATGTAGAGTGTAAACAGCTCCTCCCTCACGCCTCCCTCTCTTCTAAAATCGTCACATCCGCAACCAGGATAGCTGCGCCCGTAACGGCAAACTTGACGACAGATAGCAGATTTCCACAAACCAATGGGTGACGTCACACGTGCGCTGTCCATCAATATACAGTCTATGGTAGCGATAGACGCTCACCCGATCTGCTATAAAGTTATCATGTGTTCAATGTGTTATATTTCATTTTTAATGTGTTCAGATTCTACCTTTTAATTTGTACTCCTAGCTAGTTACTTAAATGGCTCAACATATCAAAGTATGACTGAAATTGTGTGTGTGTGTGTGTGTGTGTGTGTGTGTGTGTGTGTGTGTGTGTGTGTGTGTGTGTGTGTGTGTGTGTGTGTGTGTGTGTGTGTGTGTGTGTGTGTGTGTGTGTGTTTCAGAATGAGTCAAGATACATTGAGATGCTGGCAGCGGCCTCTGCTGTGGGAGTGGGCAGCTGTTTTGCTGCCCCCTTAGGAGGTGAGTCTTCAGAAAGGTTTATAGTAACATAAGTCTGGCTGGCACACAATACACTGGAGGTGTTGTATCATATATCAACTGAACATTATACAATAACACAGAGTGAGCTTTACATCACTCAGTGGGGATATTGAAGTGAATGCAATATCTCTGTCTGTACATCTGATGTCATCATGTGATGATCTGACCTGGAGAAAAGCAGCTAAAACGAGTCCCATTCCAAGCAACACAACTCTTTACACGTCTCAAAACAGGCTCAGTACAGCGAAACAATCCTCATTGAGACAACACGCACAGTCACTCAGAACACACAAAAAAACTAGCATCGAAAAATGTTATCTCTACACTTTGAACAATTTGAGTGACTTCACACTAATCCATATTTTCTTTAAAGAAAAGAGTGAAATTCATTTTCATAAAATGTTTTTATAGCATTCCAGTCTTTTATTACACATATATATATATATATATATATATATATATATATATATATATATATATATATATATATATATATATATATATATATATATATATATATATATATAACTTAGCACAAAAAGTAAGGACATTTGTGTTTGGTAGATTATTTGTCTGTGGTAACAATGCTTTCTGGCAATACATTTTATACCGTTGGAAAGCCTGGTTTATCAATGAATTGTTCATCGATTAAAAGCCAGAAAATAGTCACGTGTATATATAGATGGACTAAATCATTGTTTAAGTTTTGTGTTTTTATGGAATTTGTTGGCACTTACAAAAATATAGAATATTGCCAGTGTTATGCTTAAAGGTACCCTGTAGAGTTTTTAAAGGAACACTATGCAAGATTTGTAACTTAATAAACTTAGCACAAAAAGTAAGGAAATTTGTGTTCGATAGATTATTTATCTGTGGTAGCAATGCTTTTTGGCAATACATCTTATACTGTTGGAAAGCCTGTTTAGTTCCTGCTCAAATGGTGCCCCATTTGTAAGGAACATGCATTTGTGGGATGAGCAGCAGCGCTGAGTATGTGGGTTGCACCCATGAAAGATTTGCCAAATCTTCTCTGCCAATGCCAAAGCATTGTTACCACAGAGAAATAATCTACCAAACACAAATTTCCTTACTTTTTGTGCTAAGTTTATAACAGCTTCGAAGTAATTTTGATGGTAAACAAAAAAAGTAGGGAATATATATATATATATATATATATATATATATATATATATATATATATATATATATATATATATATATATATATATTTTGAATTGTCTGTAGTAATGTACGTAATTACCGGACAGTGTTTCCCCTAGGATTTTTTTTAGCTGTGGTGGCAGGTATGTCAATCTCCCCCCATGGAAAAGCCTTTAACGAATGGACTGATAAGCAGGCTACCATTCATACTGTATGCCTCATTTGCAATGAAATGATGCTGTTGCAAAATAATACAACCAACATCATCATCTTTAAGAACATCTTGAAGAACGCGAAGGTAACGATCGCGTCATTCACGTGCATATTAAGTAGCCACATGTATCTGTTTTGGTCTTATAATACATCCATAGATTTACTGCTCCAGTGGAGAGGATGGTTCGCTCAGCCAGCAGTTCAGAATTTGTCCAAATTTCTAGATTCCCGCCAAGCTAAGCTAAGACTACAACCAACAGCTTTATTGGTTTGATCTTGTTGGTAAAAATGAGCAGAGTAGAGCCGTGTTTTAGATGTGTGTGTGTGTGCGGTAACGTTAACGCGCACACACACAACTCGGCTGCGTGTGTTGTGGCGCGCAGGCAAGAATCCCGGCATGTGAATAGAGACGGGGGGCTGGGTTTGTGCTCTACCTGTGAAGCGCATGTCCACGCTATTCTCCGACAATCAACATTGACACCGTGGCGTGGCGGCAGAAATTTAACTGTGGCGGTGCGCCACTTACAAATCAACGTAGGGGAAACACTGCTGGAAGACATGTTACAAACTAGAGGTACGTAATAGTAACAGAGATTAGTGTGACTAATACTGCCTCTCTCCAGCATCAGGCCACACATTTCCATCATCACATTGTATATCCTTTTTGCATCATCTATAAATACAAATGAATGTGGTGTTTCCAGTGCTTCCACCTCCATTACTTTCTGAAAAACAGTAAGTGTGCAGTTTTACTGCTGTAAAGGTAGTGTTTTTCACATTTTTTATAGTTGTGTGTGTGTGTAACCTCAGACATCTTACCTGGACATATTGGCATCTTTGCTATGATCTTTGCTCTTTTACCTGTTTACTGTTTCTCTTGAATGGTAATGAATGGCATCTTTTACATACACACACACACAGTATGTGTTTACTAACTAGTCTAAAACAAGACACCTGCTTATGCTTTCAGCTGAAATTGCAATCAGCGGTGTTTTAAATGCACCAAGTTGAAATCTATTCTGTTTGGCATGTGTGGTTAACAGTTTTGATAGCAGTGTGTTAGCATTTGAACAAAGTGCTGTAATTTCATACTGTTGTGCAGGTTGTGGTTAAAGCCGTGGAATAAGTGTGTAGAGGTTTGTAAAACTGTGTTAAAGCAATAAAAAACGAGTTGGTTTGCACATGTGGCTCCAGTTGTGACCACTGTCGTTTGGCAATCCAAAAAAAACAACTGTAAATGGCATATAAAAATCCTTTGCACCTCTTGGGCAACACCACTTTTGTCATTACATCACACAAGTCTTTTTGTTCTGTATTATCAATACCACGTGATCCAGGCTTTGGTGAGTACTTTATCGTGTGGAGTACATACTGGCCAAACTGTGATTAATTAATTTTAACATTTAAATGGTATACAATGTTTGTGTTCCAGGTGTGTTGTTCAGTATTGAAATAACATCCCAGTTCTTTTCGGTGAGAAGCTATTGGAGAGGTATCTTTGCTGCTACCATCGGTGCCTTCGTCTTCAGAGTACTGGCGGTGTCGAACACTGACGCAGGTAAGGCAGACTTGTGCTCAAAATACTGTATTTTGATGGAAGTATGTGGGAATGATTCAAAATACCTTTACAGTCACAATATAAAAATTAAGAAATGTCTGCAAAGACTTAGGTTAATTACATGGGTGGAACTCATGATAATGATGAAAATAAAGCTGATTATGGTGTACTCTGTGATCTTTTGCAGCTGAAAATCTGTTTTATTAAGCTCAAGGAAAGAATAGGCCATTTCCACAGCAGACATTTTGACATTTTAACATTAATTTTGTCTCCTTTCCATTTGAATGGAATGTTCAAAATATCAGCGCATTGGACCTAAAACACCTAAATGGAATGCAGCCATCATTGTTATAATCCCACCTGAGCTTTAGTTGCATGATATGTCCGAAGATCTACTATGAAAATGGCCCATTGATCAGTAAAGGACGAAGGCACGTGGGCTGTGGTTATACATGAAACCAGTAAACTGAGGATAGCTGAGGGTGGAAGCTCGCAGCAAAGATGGAGATTAATTTTGACTACAGCTGAAGACCAACCAGAGTTTCAGTTTTCAGAAGCAGATGTTCAAACTCACAGCCAATCAGATGTCTACCTCAGGCTTCCAGTGCCTTGATTTCTAGTGTCATGTTAGCCCAAGTTTTTGACAACATTTTCTCCAGCCCTCTGTTAGCAAGACTGTGTTCTGGCCATGTTAGGTTAGGAGTCAGCACAATGAGCTGAACTTTATGTTTACTTTGTCTGCTGCAACACTAGTTGAGACTCTCGCTGTACTTTTTCTTTCTCCAGAGACCATCACAGCCCTTTTGAGAACCAGTTTCCGGCTAGACTTTCCGTTTGGCTTCCAGGAGCTTCCTGCCTTCTGTGCCATTGGGTGAGTCTTGGCTGGTGATTGGTCAATTTCTGATTTCACAAATGCATACTGTATGGGCATGGGTTGGGAATATATTACAAAAAAAGAAAAGTAAGGTTAGCTATAAATTCAAAACCATCAAAGATTTTTAACCATTAATTTACAATTTGTAAGATTTTTATAATAAATTATTAATAAATACTCCCTTATTAGAAAGTGGTCAAAACATTTGTTACCACACACTGGTACTAGAATGAACACAGGTTTGGTTTGCAATAAAAGTCTACAGAAACTTAAAATAAATTCAAACTGTTTTGGCACATCTGGCTGTTCTGACAGGTCCACCAATTTTTACCGTGACTGCAGCAGAGATTCAGATATTATTCAGGCGCTGCATTCACTGTAGCTTGTGAAGGTATTACTTCAGGGTAGCCTGCATGAGTCACCTAACATGGATAATTCAGCTGGCAACAGTTGCTAGAGCATTGGGGATGTCTTATTTCATCTTGCCTTAGCCTGAGGGCTCCTCCATGGCTGTGAATGAGGCCAGGGGCTCCTGGAAAGAAGCTGATGGAGAGAAGGGAGGGGTGCTCTCTCTCCATCTCTCACTCTCTCTTAGATGAAAGTATATGCCTGTGTGTAACTGTGCAGGCTGCTCAAGAGAAGACAATTCCTCTCTGGTTTTTCCTCACCTTTTGTTCTTCATCTTTGCCTGTTTATTTTTTGTCCAGAGGTGTTAACATTCACTCCTGCATCAGTGACTTGTTTACAGTACACTGAGGCAGTGTGCCGGTGCATCTGTGTACTCTCCATCTTCCCCTGCCAATAGCTGTCAAGCAGGGAAATTCGGTCAGTGTCTCAGTCATCCCGTCTAGAAAGAGTTTGTTCTGTGCTACATCTTTGAAGAGTCACACACTATTCTACTTACTGTTTACACCTTTGGGCCTTAGAAGTGACCATCACTGGAACATGAGGGAGCTGAAATACACCCTTATTTCTGCAAATGCATGCAGTGCAGTGGTTATATAAGTGGGAGTGTCAATATACATATCTATAAAAAAAAAATCTTAATTTGTAATAACCATCCACTGACAGTATTGTTGCAGCAATTTCATTTCAATGCTTAAAAGCATTGACCTTAAAGTGGATGTTTACTCACCAAAACATGTTGCATGTGTCCTTGAGGTGTGACAAACATGTTTCCGTACCTTCTCGTTAACCCACGTTCTACATTGTTCGTAAATTTAGAAGCCTGCGTTGTGTACATCCATGTTTACTCCGGCTTACAACCTTCTTGTCCTTCACCTTTTGATGGCACAGTGCTCTGTCACACAGTTGAACAGTGTCAAACCATCAGCAGCAATGTGTATCTCATCACCTTTTTACAGTATGTGCGCACATTTGTCCTCCTGCACATGCTCATAGAGTACTATATGAGATACAGTACAAACAAAACGGGATGCTATGCATACTATGCAGTTTCCGTTTTTTGTCAAATAGCGACCCCTAGAGCTGCTGTGGAGTACTTGTATTTAACGTTACCTTTGCTGCTTTTTAGCTCTCGAGTGAAAGCCTGACCGAGTGGGACTCTTGTACGGTTCCTCATGCAGTCAGTTTCCCGTTTTCTTTTCCTTGACTCTTCCGACCACGCTTTCTTCGTTTTCTTTGTTGACTCTGCCATGATTCACGTCTGAAATGCGTGCTAATGTCTTCCATAGAGGCTGCTTCTTATATTTTGTTGATGTATGTGACATTGTGCCGTAAGGCAAGTCTTGATTCTCGCGAGATTTGGCGGGGCGTCACCTCTCAAACCTGCATTGCTGGTTTTGCCAGGGGCGTCCTCCCCTGCTTTGCTATCGGGATGATTCACCCTACTACGAGTTTGTTTACCATCAAAATTACTTTGAATCTGTTAGCACAAAAAGTAAGGAAATTTGTGTTCGGTAGATTATTTATCTGTGGTAACAATGCTTTTTGGCAATAAACCTTATACCGTTGGAAAGCCTGTTTAGTTCTCTAAGTTTATTAAGGTACAAATCTTGCATAGTGTTCCTTTAAAAACTCTACAGGGTACGTTTAAGCATAACACTGGCAATATTCTATATTTTTGTAAGTGTCAACAAATCCCATAAAAAGACAAAAATGAAACAATGATTTAGTCCATCTAGATATATGTGACTATTTTCTGGCTTTTAATCGATGAACAATTCATTGATAACCCAACAAAACTTAGTGACTTAGTACTGAAAACGGTTACAAATGTTCAAATAAGGTAAAGTCTGCCCAACAGTTAAAAGCTCCGAAAAAAATATTTAATAGTGCAGAATCAGGCACACGACGTTTTTGGCCTTCTTCAGGTGTATTTGATTATGATGAACCATGACCCTTATCTCTTGTAAGTTGTGTGCCTTCCCTTCAGATTTTGCATTACATTTGCACCTGACATCCATCTCCAGTGGAGACTCATTACGGTGTGTGTGTGTGTGTGTGTGTGTGTGTGTGTGTGTGTGTGTGTGTGTGTGTGTGTGTGTGTGTGTGTGTGTGTGTGTGTGTGTGTGTGTGTGTGCGTGCTCTCTCTCTCTGCAGTATTGCCTGTGGTTTTGGTGGGGCTTTGTTTGTCTACCTGAACGGAGTGATTGTCCGGTTCATCAAGAAACAGAAGGCCAACAATGGATTCCTCATGAAAAAGTAAGTGTAACCACTTGTGGAAAGTAACAAAGTACATTTACTCAAGTACTGTACTTAAGTACAATTTTGAGGTACATGTCGGAGAGAATTGTACTTTTAACTCTACATTTACCAGGGTATACCACGGGGTCTTAAAAGTATTTTAAAAAGCATTGAATTTGGCGCCTGGGTAGCTCACCTGGTAGAGCGTGCGTCCATTTACAGAGGTTTAATAATAATAATAGTAATAATAATAATACATTTTATTTGTAAAGCACTTTTCATAAAAGAATCTCAAAGTACTACTACTAGTGTTTACTCAGCCGCGGGTTTGACTCAAACCTGCGACCCTTGCTGCATGTCAATCCCCCTGTCTCTCTTCCATTTTATGTCTTCAGCTGTCCTATAAATAAAGGCCTAAAATGCCCAAAAAATAATCTTAAAAAAAAAATCCATTGAATTTAACATTCTCAAAAAAAAAGGTATTGATAAAGTTCTTTAGTAGGAATAAATAAATACCATCAAATATATAAAATGTGTTGTGTGTACGTAACAATTTGCATGGTTTGGTGGGACTTAACTGTTACACTACAGTACATGTAGTGTTTACATCGGTGTATAGCTTTACGCCCTTGCCTGTGGAGTGTGTACAAGCTCTTACGCGAAAGAGTCCATTGTTAGGAGTCAGTTGTCAAGACGTTTCATTTTAAGTGGCTGCAGAATCTAAAATACAAGTGGGTTAAGCGTATTCCAGGCATCTTGTACACACAGCTACTGCTAGCAATACTGTAAAATGCGGCCAAGAGAGCAGAGCTCTGAAGACTGAAGGCTCTTGGCTCTAGTGACACTTACTGACACACAGTGAGAGTTGATTTCTGCACTTTCTGATCCTAATCTACTGCATGCAATGCTTGTTATTTTTTTTACCAGATTAGTGTAAACATACACGCACACATCTCACAAAGCTATTGTGTTTTAAATACTATACATACATATATTTATAATTGTTTTCAAGGCCTTAAAATCCATGCTGATTTTCATTATATCCTTCATAATTTTGACAGCTTGGCCGTGAAGTTGGTATTACATTTCATTCTAGTAGTATTAAAATGGTATTAAAAAGTCTTAAATTTAACTTGGAGAACCCTGGTGGTACCCTGGTTTACTTGCGTGCTGTAGTTACTTTTCAGATTAGGTTTTTCATACAAAACCATATGATACAATATTAGTTTTATTTATTTTATAATTTTCTATCTTGTTTTTCTCTCTCAGACATCTGCTGTATCCAGCGCTGGTCACTTTACTTATTGCTACACTAACATTTCCCCCAGGCTTTGGACAATTTATGGCTGGAAAGGTAGGTTCTACACACCCACTCAGTACATACTATTTTGTTTTCCACACGCTGCACTGCAGCCACAACTGTAATACAAAATAATGTGGAAGGAAGCCTATGGCAGTATAGGCCTGTAGACCTAATCTATCTTCCATGTATTGTACCGAAACACAATGGCTGTAACTCTGAACTCAACACAACAAATGAACTCATCTAACCTTTGAGGTCTTGACTTATACCTAAAATTGATTTATATTCCCTACATGATATGTTGTGGTTGTGATCTTTATGCAACTTCACAGAGCAGCTGTGTAATCAAAGCATTTTAGATCATTGTATTGTTTCATAACAGCCTGAAGACACACACACACTTACCATTTGTCAGAAGCTCTAAATCTGCCTAGACTGACCCACTCCCCTTAAAGCTCTTATCTGGGGAGCACACTCCAAATTCTGTATCTTAAATCCCTCTGTCTTGCTCTCATACTTCACAGTCATAATTTCTTTGGGAATGAGCGACATCAGCACCAGTGTCTCCAGCTGTCAGATACATTTGTCGTCTTACACTCCCTGCCTGCTATCTTAAATCTTCAGTGAATGTGATCATAAGATACTGTAACAGTTCTCAGGGTCAAAGTCATATTTAGATCAATCAATAAATCGTACGTTATTGTCTGTCATTTCTATAGCAAAAATAAGAAAATACATTTTACCAAACAGCCCAACCATGTTTGCATATATTGATGAGGTCACTTCCTGTGGCCTTTAGCTGAACATGATGGAGACTATGGAGGCATTACTAGACAACCGGACGTGGGCTAAACAGGGCATCACTGAGGAGTTTGAACACATGGGACACTCTGAAGCCTGGATACACCCGCAGGTCAACGTCTTCGTCACCCTGGGCCTCTTTACTTTCATGAAGGTAGGAGAGAAAACCTAATTAGGGTAACTCATGTCAGTAAATGCATACAAAATACTGTCCATGCACTGTAAAAATCAATATGTCGCCCAGCCTGACAGTCATTTTTAATCTTTAACCTTATCATCAATAAACCGCTATCTATCTTCCCTCTGGTTACTTTCCTTCTATAGATTTAAAAGACTTTAGAAGCACAGAAGTGTAGGAATAACCATCTCTAAATGACCTCAGGGAAAGTGTTCAGATTGAGCTTGAGGCAACATTTTACTAACCTGACTCACATTTGCTCGGCATATCCATCTGGGAACTTTCCGTTGGAGAACGTTTGGAAAGGGGCGAAAATACTGGTTAGCTGATTGGATAAACCATCTGTCTATCACCACCTATGTTGGTGATAGACGGAGCAAATCAACCAATCAGATCAACAAAGTGTATGACGTACCAACAGAGCAACGACGAAGCCAGGCTACTCCTGCTGCTGCAGGCAAAGCATAGCTCGTTAGCTCAGCAAGCAAGCAACATGTCGGTAAAGGATATTTGCCGTTTGTGTAACGAGAATTTAGGAATAAAAGGCCCCATTTCAGGTTCCCGGTCCATATTCCAAAAGAAGGATCCAAGAGAAAACAGCATTAGCGAGCGGCTAACAGAATTAGGGCTACCGCTGTCTAGATCAGGTCAGATTTGCATGCGTTGCTTCCGCTTGCTTAGCCTCGTGAGACCATCCTGATCTCGCAAGCTCCTCGTTGCATCACAACTAAACCCGCCTCAAAACCAATGCTGATTGGTCGGTCATTTGGTGAACGGCTCCAAATTTTCTCTGCCTCAAGATGCCAGACTGATCTGCGAGTGGAAAACTGGAGCTCGCGAGATCAGGATGGTCTCACGAGGCTAACATTTTACCTCACATCAGTCGCAATGTTTTATTTACTCCATTGAAGTCATAAAACCTTAAAATAAGTGTGAAGTTTTCTCGCAAGATAATGATAAAATGCTGATCATGACCTAAAAATTAGCTTAGTCAGTGTTGTCCATCTCCAATGTCAAGGATATAATGATGGATCATATATTTACTGTAGAATTGAGCAATACACTGGCTGTGCAATTTAAACTGAATTTTAATTCTAATCGAACATCTATAACAAGTCCACACTAGTATGTGTGGTTATTTTTGATCATTATAGTTTTAATACAGTCTAATCAGTTAGTGCAGCTTTTTCTTCCACAAAAATGAGCATGCCAGCCTTTTAATAGTTATAACTGTGGTAGCTTAAATTTAGGTGCACACACACACACCTTACGATAATGCTCACACATTGTCAGTGGTGACATTTCCCTTTTTGTTTGTCTTTCCTAATTAGTAGTCTCTTCCGCTCGCCTTGCACAGTGTCGGCCAATCGGCAGAGCCCGCTCATTACCCAGGGTTCATTTCAGGGTCTTTGTCAAATGAAAAGTGAAAGTGACAGCTCAATCTAACCTCAGCAATAAGCTCTGCATCGCCGCCTCCTCACTGCTGGTAGAGAATTCAGCTTGGCTATCATCTAAGGGCACACACTCTGAAGCTAATTGAAATGCCACCCTGTTCTTTTTTTATGTCTTCTCTTTCTTTATCTCCCTCTTTTTTGTCTCTTAGTTCTGGATGTCTGCCCTAGCCACCACCATGCCAGTGCCCTATGGATCCTTCATGCCAGTATTTGTCATTGGTAAGAAGCAACTAGCCCTGTGCTTGTGACTTTGTGTATTTTGTGTGTGTGTTAGACCAGTGAAGGTAGTTCTTGCTGAGAGTTGCATGAGAAAATTGATGCAACTCTCGAATATGAGCTTATAATCCTTTTTCCAAAAACGTCAAACTATTTCTTTCCCTTAGAAGAGTGATAAAATGTACTTTTCAAGTGAACTATAATATTCCTAGATTTACTTCATTGAATTTAATTAAAGAAAGCATGTTTCCCAATATATTCAACCATTCTTACAGTTGAACTCAGAGTTTCTTAAAGGTGCAATATGTAATACTGACAGCAGGCTTAAAATAGTTACTGCAGTCCAAATTCAAAATACTGGCGAGTCGTCTCCTCCTGCCCCTTCTACCTAGACTCAAAGTTCACAGGGTTGCCAGGTTGAGAACACAGCATCCAACAATGTCAGTGTCAGCTAGATGCTAGTCTCACATAGCCAGACATTACTCCACAGCTCAGCGGAGTAGCTAACGTTAGATGCTGGCTATGTGGACAGTCATAAAAGACTGTGCTCCCCGGAGCATTGTACCCGACTGACAGCCACCCTTTCTCTTCTTAAAATTACGGCATGAAACGCTAAAAACGCCATAAACTCACGGTCCTCTCTACCTGATTTACAGCCACCCTTTCTTGGCTTAAAATTACTCACCGTTTGTCTGCTACGGCCGCTGACCAGACTACATGGTTGTTTTGCCAAAGTTAAATTGCATCTTTCCATTATGAGGAAGTCAAACTTGCGGTTTCTGTGGAGTTGTAAACAGCCGTGGCCCGCCCGCTTGCCTGGTCCTCCTGTAAAATTAGCAGTTATCGCACGTTAGCATGGCGGCGTTAGCCAGGACCAGTCGGGATCTGCCCTATGCTAATTTTATTTTATTTATTATTATTATTATTATTATTATTATTATTATTATTATTATTATTATTATTATTATTATTATTATTATTATTATTATTATATTATATTTATTACAGGGACAGTGCATATTAATATACATTTCTGTCAATATGCCAGAGTTAGCCAGAAGGCTATTTTTAATCTGCAGTCCCTAGAATTGCTGAATTGCTGCGGAGCTCTCCGGCATCCGGCAAAAATAGAAGCTCTGCGTATCTGCTCCATTTAGATCCACAGCCGTTCCGCAGTTGGTGGACATTGCGGGTAAGCTGTCTCCACCTCTCAAATACATCTCCAATATTTACCCGGGGTTTGTAACGTCTCTGGTCATGCAACGGTTTAGAAACATGCCAAGGTTTTTTAGGTCGGGTAGAATCTATCTCCGTTGATCCCGTTTGTTTTTTTTGCTGCTTCCATAGCTATACTACAGCTGTAGCGCAGTGAGTTTGCATTTTTACAGGTAGGCTATATCTAGCAACCCGGCTGTCAAAATGGGCAGATAACAACACACAGGCCAAAACACAAACAGAAATTCCGTCACGGAACGGAAATTTCAAAGGAGAAATTACTGCCATTAGCATTGTTGTCAGAAAAGATAGTAGCATGTTTCCTTAATATCTGATGACATATTGTGATTTTTGGATTTAATACATATTGCACCTTTAAAGACTTTATTAATTACATCACCACTCTGCAGTGTTATTCCTTTGTACATTGATTTTTATCTTCAAACATCTAGCTAGTTGTTGTGAGAATTAACAGAGACAGACAAGTAATTTTTACTTTATCTGAGTGATAATATACACCAATGCATTGCAATATATGCTATGCATAGAATACAAAAGTGTTAGTTATTATTCCCACCCAGTATCTAGCTTGGTAATGATTGTAGTGTCTGTGTCTTTGTGTGTCAGGGGCAGGTTTTGGTCGTCTGGTTGGAGAAGGCATGGCAGCCTGGTTCCCAGATGGCATTCACACAAACGGCACCAGCTACCCCATAGTGCCAGGCGGCTACGCTGCCGTGGGTAAGTTAAACACACAATCATGGCACATTTCACTCTCTGCATTCTCACTTTCTTGACTACTCTTCTCTTAAATTTCTCATTCTCCCCAGACAAGACTTAGTAAAATGAAATAAAAATTGGCTGCAAAACAGCTCAGACACCAGCTGATAAAACAACAAACTTGCACATCTCATAGTGCTGCTGGCAAGTGTTCATGTCCCACTTACGATTTGGAAGTTGAAAATGGAACTTATTGCATAATAGCCTCGTCATTACTTTGCGTTCACATTAGTTACGTGAATCTCTGCTTCATTGAACTGTATTAGACAAAAAAAATCCATTATGATGTACTTATTTAATTAACAAATAATAATAATATGAAAATATAGAAAATATAAGCGTTTTTGCTAGGATTTTACAGTGAAGCAACTGCACTAAGTGATGAGTTGCTTATCAGTGCCAAGCTACAGTAGATTTCCAACAACACTAGCAACTCCTTTTTCTTTTCTTTTTGGAACCTTTGACTAAACAATGTAAACACAGATTCTCATTATCAAATTACTGACAAATTGCCGATGATAAGATGATCAATTCTATGCTTGACACATGACTAAAGCAATAAGCAAAGTGAGAAGTTACGAAACCAAATCATCAAAAACACATTTTAATAATAATATAAGGTAAATAGCGTCATTATATTTTTTATTTAATTTCTCAGTTTCTGTATTTAATTATGTTTTACTGTAGATTAATTTGATAGCCTGAATCAATTTGTCACTTCTGTGAGTTACGTTTCAGGGTAAAGAAAAGGAGATTCAGCATACAAATTATGTAATTTATTGAAAAGAAAAAAAGGGTGCTCATGGGTGCAACATTGTGCTGCAACACAGCATAAGCTTTAAAAATGAAAATATCAGAAGGTTATAGTTCCACTCATGCAGGATTTTTAAGGCCGATACCAATGTGCATTTTCTTATTTTTGTGGGCAAGTATAGAGGATACAGTTGAAAAAAACAGTTGCTGGTTCTGGTGCACAAACTATGTAATGGAGTGACTGTTTCTGAATGACCTTAAACATATTATTGGCATTCACATATTACTACATTTCTTGTTACTTATCAGTAACGTATTTGCTGACACTGATATCTCTGCACTAAGCTAATATTGGTTGATCTGTCAGACTGGCATATTTATCATTTTAAGTCTAAAGAAAGAGAAGCATTGATGGTTAAGTAAGGGGTACTCACAAGCAGGTTAAAGTAGATCAGATAAGATTCTGGTTTTATCCAACCGGGGGAACAAGCAAACAATCAGACGGTGCTACTGCTATTATTCTTTGTATTCATTTTTATGAACAAAAAAACACTTTATCTTGATGTTTTTGGCCTATGAGAAAAAAAACCTGTTATGTAATTGCTAACAAGAGCTGTCCCTTCATAACTACGTCACTTCCATCCCTAATGAAGTTGCGTGTCTAATGAGAAGCAGTGTTGTGAGTCCTTCCACTGAGCTACTTGTTGACAGCCATGCTGATTATGCCACTGCTTCAGGTTTGTGACGGCTGTTTTTCTGAGCTACTGATGTTGTGGGGCACTGTAGCTGATGACTCAGCCCTATACAAGCCTTTTTTTCATCCCACAGCGGAGCTTGCTTTAAGGACTAAATGTTAGGATGGGCAGAGGGAGCAGTAGCATTTACGTGAGGAGGATAGGCAGACAAACACAGGCTTAATTAAGTTACAAGAAATGTAGACTCTCACCCACCATCTGTTTCTCTCCGCTCTCCTCTCTCTTTTCACTTCATTTTAATGCTTTCAGTCTCTACTATTTTTTATCATCTCATTTATTGGATTGAACTCCATCCATTTTTGTCTGTTGAGGAGCAAAGGCTCATTTCGCCCAATGCTGCTCTGTCTCTGCCAAGTGTCAGCAATGCTGCAACTACCCGATCGTGTAGATACATGCTGCATAACATCAGAAGGATACGTCTCCTTCTAACGCAGAAGGCGGCTTAGTTTCTGGTTCAGGCTCTAGTCATCTCACGTCTAGACTACTGCAACTCCCTCTTGGCTGGCCAGCCTGCATGTGCCAGCCGGCCCCTGCAGGTCATTCAGAACATGGCAGCTCGACTTGTCTTCAACCTCCCCAAGTTCTCTCACACTACACCCCTCCTCCGCTCTCTTCACTGGTTACCAATTGCTCCCCGCATCCGCATCAGGCGACACTAGTACTTGCATACAGGGCCACGAACAGCTTACATCCAGGACATGGTCAAACCATATACCCCAACCCGCCCACTCCGCTTTGCATCAGTCAGATGCAGATCCCTACTGACATCAGGACGGCCGAAAGCCTACGCATCTTCCGCCGAAGGCTAAAAACACATCTCTTCCGACTGCACCTTGGATAAAATATATATATATATATATATTATTAAAGCTGCACTTTCATATGGCTCTTTGTAGTTGCTTATTTAAAGCTAATGTACTTGCACTTACTACTTGTTGTCTGGAGTTTGCACCTTCAAGGTTGAAAGCACTTAATTAGAAGTCACTTTGGATAAAAGCGTCAGCTAAATGACATAATAATGTAATGTCTGCTTTGATGCAGCTTTTATATTGCTCTTTTCACAACACTTTATTACGGTAAAATATTGAGGCTCCCTTTTGTATTGAACTTCCTGAATAAATCAATTTTCGCCTTATGGGCGTATAAGAGAATAGTTTGTACAGGACTTGACTTAATTTACTTATAGTTAACATTCCATTACTGTGTACAGGCAATTTATTTTTAATCTGAGACATAATGTGTGTTGAGTACTCTTGGCACTATTCTCGATTATTGAAACAGGCGTTAGCAGGTCTGGTGGGAGTGAGGTTTAAAAGTGAGGAATATCAGCAACTAGTCAAGATCTTGATTCATTGGTATTGTTTAACATTCTCTCTATTAAATATGGGATAGTAAAACTATTCATTGCCTTTTGAAATCATGGTTATGTTGCTGATGGTTTGGTAGCGTTGCATTTCCCCCTACTCATTTCCTGCTTCTCCTTCTCCATAAAAAACATGAAATCAAAAATTACTGTTACTCTCTCACTCGCTCTACCACACACTCCCCATGCACACCCACATGCCAGCCCAGCTATTCTTTTAAGGAGATCGACGCACACACTAATGCACAAGTATAACTTCCAGGCCACTTGCGTAGGCTATGGTTAAAGCTCTGTGTGGAGCCTCCGCAGAACCATAAATCAAGACCCCCTTTATTTAGCACTAGACCCTACCTTGAAAACCACTGATCTAAATAATTGCATCTCTGCCATGCTTCTCTTATTTTGCTCACCCTGTGCTCTTCCCCACCCAAAGGTGCGGCGGCCTTGTCGGGAGCGGTCAGCCACTCGGTTTCCACCGCAGTCATCGTGTTCGAGATGACTGGCCAGATCACCCACATCCTGCCGATTATTATAGCAGTGATCCTGGCCAACATCGTGGCGCAGTCCCTTTCGCCCTCTCTCTATGACTCACTCATCAAGATCAAGAAGCTGCCCTACCTCCCAGAGCTGGGCTGGGGACACCACGAGTATGTACAGTGGGAAATGCTGGAAAAACAAAAGCACTACCAGCATTACCACCATCACTCATAATATTACATATGTTGTGTTGTTTCAGTACAATCTTTATACAAATTATACCTAACTGACTTTAGTGGCATGAAAATCTACCAAAAAAGTTATCGCCAAAGCATTACCGTCACTGTCAATTTTCAAAACCAGAAGTGTACAGTATATGTTCAGACTATTCATGGGAATATTTGATTATTTAATGGATCCATCCTTCTTCTACTTCTCACCTCTTTTTTTAAATTACCTATATACCTTTATTCCGTAACTACTTAAAAAACTCCTCTCATCTTCCTCCTCACGTTTGTTATTCTCTTTTCTCCTTTTAGAAATTATGATGTTCACGTGGAGGACATGATGGAGCGGGACGTGCGGTACATCACACTCAACTGCAGCTACAGAGACCTGCATAATGTGCTACTGACGGGTCACCTCAACACTGTGGCACTAGTGGAATCAGCTGGTGAGACACAAACACATGCCCATGCTGTTCAGAGGGGAACGTATTACTAATTATAGTAACTCGCTACACTTTCACTCCTTGTACTTTTAGTTCTATTCACACTATATGATCATCAGCACATTGTTGTGGTTTTCTGTCCCACAACTCTGTTCTTATCAACCGTGTCTCCAGCAGCAGTAGGCAGCTGTTTTTAGTTTAAAAAAAAGCTTTATTAAACTAAGTGTACACTACCTGCCCAGCACCAAACAGCAGACTACTTAGTGGAGCTAAACAACCAGATATTTTCCTTTGGAGTTGGTGGAGATCAACAAAGAGCTTAAAGGAGAGTGAATATTGGACCTACATTTGCCAGGTGCAGAAACCAAACTTTTTCATCAAAACAGCTTTATAAGGTCATAGTATGTCAATGTTGTGTCTACAGCTTGTTTCCCGGTCCAAGGTGGCCATGAAATATCTAGTGATGCAACTTAATCCGAGAAATAAAGTTGTTTTTAGTTATTCAGGCACGGGTCGGGCTCGGACACAAATTTCTTAATACCTGGCAGACTCGGGCCAGGTTCGGTCATGGCTCTGTCAGGCCAGGCTCGGACAGAAAAATTCGGCCCGATCCAGACTCTAGAGCGTCTCGTCCAGTCTGTACCAAAAACAAATCCCATTGACCTCGGTGGCATGCTCATTAAAGTGATTGATTGAAGTTTTGCTGGGCAGAGCTTGCTGATGCCACTGAATTCACCACCTCACTGAAGTGCAAATTTGGTATTCCAACGCTGTCTCAATTATGTAATCGTGAAGGAACAATTAGCTGCTGCATTTAACTTAATATGTAATCAGGACGTACTGTCACAAAGACAGTTACTAAAAGCAAGCAAGCTGCTACCCACACACCGACCGCACACACACATACACGTACTAATTAATTCACATCCACTACATTCTGGGGCTCTTGTTATGTAACTCAGCTGAGCTCTCTGCAGTGCCGCAACATGTTTGTAATCTCCTGCAGTGTTACTCTTCCTTCCAAAAACACATTTTACTGTCTCTTCTCATCCACCTTGGCCTTCTCTATTTCCTTCCTTCTTCTTACCTCCCATATCTTCTCTTTCTCTATACCTGTATCTTCCACAAAACTTCTCTACACCCTTACATTCTCTTCCGCTTTCTTCCTTATCCCCTTTCTTCTTCTTCTTCTTCTTCTTCTTCTTCTTCTTCTTCTTCTTCTTCTTCTTCTTCTTCTTCTTCTTCTTCTTCTTCTTCTTCTTCTTCCCCTCCTCCTCCTCCCTACCTCTTTTCTCTTTCTCGTCTCCCAGAGTCCATGATCCTGTTGGGCTCCATCGAGCTTGCCCAGCTCCAGGCGCTGCTCTCCCTGCAGCTCGGCCGCCCCAGACGATCAGAGAACATCGGGGAACGAGCTGTCGAGGATAAGAAATGCCTGTCGGTTGTGTCAAACGTAAGCGGTGAGAACAGCAGACCCCAGACCAGTCAGGAGGTCAGCTTCCAGGTCAGAGGTCACAGTGGACAGAGATTGTCAAAAATGTTTCCAGCCATTCAAAGCTTTCTCGTTTCTTCAGTCGTTATTTACGTCACATGAGGCATGTAGAGGTATGTAGGCATGTGTAGGTATGTAAATCTTTTAAAAGACATGTTTATGTTGAAAGTAGTTCTGCATCTGGTTGTTCGTTTGCCCTCTTATGGACATAATGGGCTAACATAGATATTTGAATAGTTTGAACTGTGAATGCCATTTCTGGACAGTTTCGACAGCCCTAATGTGTATTGATTGATCAGAAGCGTGCGTGCGTGTGTGTGTGTGTGTGCGTGCAGATTTCTACTGAGGACTCATCCTTAAGCCCTACTCATCCAGTCCCTCAGAAGCCTCTCAAACCTGCACTGAAGAGACCCTCTGTGGTGGAGGGACCCACCGGTAAGAAACACACATACACTTAAATGTTCATTATGCTCGCCATTCCCGACCTGTCACGTGACAGTGTGACGTCATGGGGGCGCCGTAACTATTTATGCTCGCGCTTGGTGGTCGCGACACTAGTTGCAGTCTTCTCCTGAACAGTTGTGTCGCAACTGAGGAAAGGCTACCAACTTTGCTATTTCTACGGACTAGAAGAAGAAGAAGGTAAACGATGGCAGAACTGGCCAGAATCTGGCGGTGGTTGAGAGATGACTTCGTACCATTTCCTAAAGGGGCTGAATGGAAAGAGATTTCTCGAGACTTTTGGAGAATGTGGAATTGTCCCAATTGTTTAGGGTGCATCGATGGAAAACATGTCACAATCAAAGCTCCAGCGAACGCTGGAAGTGACTACTTTAACTACAAAAGGTGCAAAATCCATCGTTTCACCATGGTGGATATTGGTTCTTTTGGCTGTGAGCGCTTGCCCTCGAACCCGTCCATGCTTCCTGTTTCCGCATTGTCGTGCGCCGCTGAAAAAAATAGTGGCGCGCCAGCAAGATCTACGTCACTTTGATGTCACATTGTCGTGCGACAGGTCGGGAACGGCGACTGTAAAGAGAAACAGTAGATAGTCGCAATGACAATGCTAACTGAGACTATACACATAGTTGCTTTACAGGTAGTGAGAAATTAACTGAGTGTCCCAAAAACATCAACCAGCAGCACAGTTAAACCAAACTACCCCTTAGAATGTCATTCTAACATTGTCTCTGAGATCATTCACAGCCAACGTTGAAATTACCTTAAGATGTAATTTGTAGTGTTGAAAATGAAGTTAAAGTTATGTCTAGAGATGCACCAATTGACTGGTTGGTGACCAGAATTGGCCAATTTTCATGTGATCGGCCATGACCGGTGACCGGTCCGGTCAGTCTGACATATGCCGATTTTATACCGGTCAGATGCTGTAAATAAATAAAATTGTAAAGGCTACCATACACAATGCATAGGAATTATATATAGGCTAGCAAATAATAACAATAAACCCACTAATTACTAGGGCTGGGCAAGTTAACACATTATTATCGCGTTAACTCATTAATTAATTAACGGCGACAATTATTTTATTGGGCATTAAGGCAGTTTTTATTATTTCTTTTATTATTGTAAAAGTCTTGAAGGTTCCGAAGGGAGTCAGGAGACCGCAACAGATGAAGGAATCAGGTGATCTGGAATTCAAGTGGAGCTTTATTAACAAAGAACAAATCTGTCATGACATGAGACCATCTAAGATGTCCACAGCGTGGGCACCAAAGATGTCCTAAATTCTGTCTGTGACGAGAGTCCTTATATACATGATTTTGTCCTTCACCCTAAATAACTTGAGCTCACTTGTTCTCCTATAGCCCTCAGACAATACCTTTTAGGGCACTCTCTGTGAATAGAATTGCTATAGACAGATATTTTTCTGTTTGACTCAGTTACCTGATGCTCAAGGCATTTCTCAAAATAGCTGGAAGTGCTAGAGCTTGAATACACACACTTGAACCTACTTACTACATGCTAAATTACAATAAAATATATCCTATCAAGTCTGTTGCTCACAGGCTTTTATTTTGAAAAAGTTGGTTGCTGACTGCTTACAGGAATTAGAAAAGAAAAGAATTGGCGGATAAACAAACCTCAAACATGGAGAAGGGTAGGGAACTTTTACATGGCCATTTTCATTTTAAAGTTCTTCCAGACGGCGCAGTTAACAGAACCAAAGTTATTTGTAACCACCAATTTTCTTATCACCGGAGTACTTGCAGTCTGAAATATCACCTAAATGCAATACACACAGTTGATACCAGCAAATCATTCAACGACCAAACAGTGGCGCGAGGCTTCGGCAGACTACGTTAGATGCAGCGTGTGGGAGAAGTATAGATAAACAAGGCAAGAGAAGCTAACAAATGCCATAGCGAAGTGGATAGCTACAGACTGCAGGCCGATAAGTGTTATGGAGGACGTTGGTCTGAAAAACATTCTGAGAATCGCAACAAATGACGGCAGGTATGAGATTCCCTCAAGACGCATCATCACAAGAAGAATACACGAGTTGTATGAAAAGTAGAGGACTGCAATAGAGACAACTTTACAACGTGCACCCGCTGTTGCTCTCACTGGGGACTACTGGACATCACTGAGTAACCCTAATTACCTCGGAGTTACAGTGCATTATATTGATGAACAGTGGGCGCTGAATCCACATGCTTTGAGTTTAATGAAAACAGAGGAGAGACATTTGGTACTGCATAGACTGGTTATGCTACTCCCTGATGATTAAAAAAAAAGAAAGAAATTGCCTGTTTTAATGTTATGATTGTGGCTTAGGAGTTTGTGGGCAGTTTGTTTTATACAGTATATATAACAAACAGGATAACATTAATGCCCTGGCAGTGGCAATAAGCTTTTGAATTTGCTTTGATTACATTGTTTACGTTGAGATTTACACTAAATATTTTATTTAGCTGCTACTGTAAAGTGTTTGTGTAGTGTTTGTTATGGCACTTTAGTTTATATGGCAGAACATTTCAAATAAAATTGCGCTATACACTACTTTTGAATTCAATATTGGATTTTGCGTATAACAATGCAATTAATCGCGATAAAACAGGGAAATCGTGAGATTAATCGCGATTTAAACTTGTAATCATTGCCCAGCCCTACTAATTACATTATCTTAAAGGTACTCTAAGCAATGTCACACATTTTTTAGGCCACAACATTTTTTTGTCACATACAGCATACATCTCCTCATTATCCGCGTGCTGCTGGTCCCCTGAACACACGGTAAAAAAACGCGGTCTCTGTAGACTGCCCAGGCTCAACAAACGCCACCAACAACAAATTGTGCCAACCTGGACCAGAAACATACACAAACAGTCTTCCAGCATTCAAGCCAATAACCGACAAGAAGGATTTGGGGGTGGGGGTTAGTGCGCTGAAGCACGGAAGGGAGGGAGAGGGGACGGATGAGGAGGAGGGAGGGGCGAGCTAGTCTCGTTTTGTTTGAAAATACTTTGAACGTCAACAAGAAGTAACGTCACCCCACATCGCTTAGATCACCTTTAATGCACTGTAACTACTGTAGCATGTAAATAATGCACAAAAAATACAAACGTGAGCAAGGGCGTTCAACAATCACAATTATATTGAATCAACAGCCACGTGCAACCTAGCTAGCAGGTGAAGAACACAAACAACGAAATCACCAGCTAACAATGAACTGACAACATAAGTTATACAACTTACAGTTCTCAAGGACGCACACGTTCTCTTAATATATCCATGACGCACACACGCAATCTCCACTGGCTAGTTATCCTTGTCTCTTTTTCCTTTCTCTCATTTTTCCACCGGTGCTGCACAGAGGGGGGAGACAAGAGCACAGAGGGGGATGGGGCTCCTCCTCTGCCTACTCAGTCATTGAACAGAAGACTGTTTTGGCAGCCACAGGAGAGAAATACCTTGCGCTCGCTGGTTAATACCTGGTTAATGTATTTGTCGCTAGTCGCTTTTTTGAAAAAAACTCGCTAAGGGGGTTTGAAAAGTTGCTAAATCTAGCGACAAAGTCACTAAGTTGGCAACACTGTAATAACAGCATTATATTAACAGCACCTGTGAGTTTATCATGTGACAGCGAAAACGCAAAAGGCGGAGCAGTATGTCCTGTATGTCCCTTACCGGCTAACGTATTTCAAGATGGCGCATGAATATGCAGCATCTACCCCAGTTCATACAAGTGCAAATGTAAAATTTGAAGCCAATAGGAATACTTGAAATTGATGGTGGTGGTCAATATTCATAAAAAAGGACAAGTTTGTGAAGGGCAATACAGATTTTGATAATGAACAATAACAAATGTTACACACTGGGGCTTTAAAGAAAAGATAGAAAATAAATATTTGTGTGTGTGCTGTAAAGTGGTTAGAAAAAATTTAATCAGAATCGGCTAAAATCGGTAACGGCAGGTGAAACTCAATGAAATATTGGAAATCGGAATCGGCGTAGAAAATTGTAATCGGTGCATCTCTAGTTATGTCTAGCAATAGACCAGTAAAACTTGTTTAGATTTCCCTGGAAAATCAAAGTCTTGGTCTTCTCTAATTTCATCCTCAGGTTATTTGCAGATGATGCAGCTGTATTTGTAATGCTACTTTAGATGGGACCAGTAAGATAAGTTCTGCAAACAAAAGGGACATAAGTATCTAACAAACGGAGACCAATGATGTCTGATCATTTCACTGTTCATGAATCTCTCTCTCTCTCTCTCTTTCAGGTCCACATGATCATTCAGGCATTGCTTTCAAGAACCTGTACGGCGCCATTTCAGACACAGAAGCCCTGGAGGTGAGAGAGCCCTGTCCTCAAATATACCCAACACACACACACACACACACACACACACACACACACACACACACAAACAGTCAGCCTCAATATAAAAACATTTTCACATTGCATCCTGCAAGGCTTTAAAGATGCCATATTATGCTCATTTTCAGGTTCATAATTGTATTTTAAGGTTGTACCAGAATAGGTTTACATGGTTTAATTTTCAAAAAACACCATATTTTTGTTGTACTGCACAGCTCTCTCTCACTGCTGCAGCTCCTCTTTTCACCTTGTGTTCAGGTCTCTGTTTTACCTACAGAGTGAATCATCTTTCCTTCTGTACTATCTTTGATTCCACTCGCACATGCGCTGTAGCTCAGATCGTAGATCATGTCAGCAAGCTCCATAGACAGTAAAATAAAGGTTGTTTCTCTAACTTTGGTCAGTTACAAGGCAGGATTAGCCGGGAGACTTCTTCTAAACGAGGGCGCACATGTAAGTAGTTCTTTTGTAGATTATAGTGAACTTGTGTGTGTTGTAGCAGTGCTTTGCCATTGAGTACGAGGTAGTGGTTAGCCAGCTCGTTTCAGCTCGTGACGTAAAAAGCCATGCAGATTTTGAACTGCTCATCCGGAGACTGAAGGCTGGACACATTCTGAAACCCATATCTCACTCAAAACAGCATGGATGGATTTTTTTCAAAGTTTGTATCCGTGTGTGACACAAAATAACACCCCAAATCCCAGAAAAAGTGATTTTTCATAATATGGTCACTTTAAGAAAAGTCTTATCACTCTTGCGCCGCCCTGCCAATGGCTTGTTTCATAGAAATAAGTTTTCAATAAAAATCTTTCTGCCCCAGTATTGCAGTGAAATTTGGTCATGTCAAAGTGGCATTGCACTAAAGTGGCATTGCACTAAAGTGTTCTTGCGATGAGGTTATTGTTAACGTTGTGTGCTTGTTTCTGGTCGCCCGTAAGAAAAACAACAACATGGAGAGCCCCATATGTCCTGAGCTCAGGAGGCCGCCCAAACGAGTCCAGATATGCGTAGTGGTAAGAGCCACCGATCATGGCTACCCAAATGTCTTGAATCCACCCGGCAACAGGTTCATCAACCAATCAACCGGTTATCATCCCCCCATTCCATTCCAGGGCTAATCCCAAATGCCGATGGACTGAGATCTGGACCAGGCTCAGCCAAAGCCAGTCTGTGCCATCGTGCCAAAACGTGTTGAACACCCTTCTCTTGTTCCAACTGTAACCCTGCTTACTGTCCTTCCACTGCCTCTAGTTGCTTACATCATTTGGTAAAGCTAGGATCTATGCAGCATAACCTCTTTTCATTGGTCTACTGGTCAGTAGAGGTTTTATATAACACATGGCAAGTGAAATAACACTACTGCTAATTGTCAATGCTAAATGTGCTTTCATTATTGGGTCCTTAAAGCCATTAGGTGTAGATTTTTTCTAAATTACTAACTTGCTTTTTTTTTGTGCGATAATATAAGACGCTGTAGGACATAGTAATGCACAGCGTCGTGCACCAGTCTCAATTTTCTACAAACACACATCTGAAACTTAAGACCAACATTTGCTTTGCATTTAATCTGAACACACATCAACAAACAGCAAATGATGTGTCTTTGTTACACAGATGGTTCTTTTTTTGATTGGCTAATAGTTAAAGGAATACGCCACCGTTTGTTGAAATAGGGCTTATCACGGCCTCCCCTAGCTGTAGATAGGTGGTCCAACGCATTTTTTGCAAGTAATTTGGTTGTTTCTTTGTCTTTTGTTGGCTCACCTTTACTCACAACATGCTAACCGGCAACATAGGATTCCATTCACTACGCTAAGCTAACTAGCGGCAGCGCTGCCGGTGTTGCACTGGACTAAAACAATGCATGCACAAAAAATGCGTTGGCCCACCTATCTACAGCTAGGGGAGACCGTGATAAGCCCTATTTCAACAAACGGTGGCGTATCCCTTTAAAAATGCATAGTTTCCAGGGAGAGACAAGAGACTAAACTACCAAAAATCAGGTAATTCAAAGATAGGGATCTCAAAAAGCTACTGCCCAGTGCAATGGGTGACCTTCATTTATGTATCCAGCAAAGTTGCACCTTATAAAAGGTCTACATGTTAATCACAGAACTTAATGGAAATGTTTATTTATCCCCAACATCACTTGAATGTAAATATAATACAAGAAAACACACTATTCTTCCTTCATTATTGTGTCTGTGTAACTCTATTATCACTATTAATGATTTATACTTGAGGCACATAAGGAGCTCTATTAGTTTCACGTCAGTGACAATTATTGAAGTCTGTACACATTTTCAGTCATTAACAAGCACAGAGTGGTGACAGATCATTCTTCATCTATTGCTTTGAGGCCAATGTGTGAACTTGTGGTATACAGCTGAGAAATTACACTGGGAAGTCTTCATCTTGTTGATAAGTAAGAAAAAACACTACAAGATTGGTCCCAAAATTCAGCACTTTTGTTCCTTAACACAATCCATGCTGCACAGTTACAGCAGAAGTCAGACTTGCCTTAAAGAACTAAATGAAAAGTACAAAATTTGTGACAGAGGAGGCGCTGTGGGAGTGTTTTTTTTCATTTGGTGGTGTAAAATGTGAACCCTTCAGGCGTGTATTTCATGATGCCAATGTGCTTGTGTTGTGTGGCAGCAAAAGACCACAGAGACTTAATTAAACCAGAGGAACTGAATGACAAAACACATTGCTACGAATGTAGTAATGAAAATGATACATCAAAACAAAATTTACTAGATTCACACATTTACAGCAGAAGCGCTGCTTATATGCAGGCCGGATCAGAATTTGCGAGGGGCTGTGTTTGGCCCGCGGGCCTTGAGTTTGACACATTTACTGTAAAGCATCAGAGACTGATCACTCATAGTTTATCATTAATATTCTATTATCTTTGAGATCATCTGTGTTATCTAAATGGATACTTTGCCGATTTCCATCCTGCTCTGTGTCATCTTTGTGTGGGCAATGTGTGCAGATTAACAGTGTGTGGCTTCCCTCCGTGGTGCCAGTGCATGGAGCTCGAAGCAGCCGAGGTACGCTCACACCTGGCGGAAGACACAAAATGACACAGATCTCAGCGTGATCGTGCACTGCGGCCACGGAGGGGCGCACACTGCCCACACAGCTATGACACAGAACTGGAAAACGTCTTTGCTGTAAACAGTTTTTACTACTTTTTAGTAATGCCACATGGGTTCACATATTACCCACCTTTCTACGGTATTCTTGGTGCTCCTCTACAAAACACAGGGTTGCTAGTTTGACTCCAGCTTGTCAAACAGCGTCTGCAGCCTGTCAGTTATGAGCTGCGAGCTCTGAGTGCGACACAGATCCATCATTATAATGATCATCTGCTCTGACATCTCATACATCACATCCCCCGCACTCATTAAATGTACTGTAGTCGCTCCTTTAGTCAAACATCCCATTTGTCTCAAGACAACGTCCGCCATGCATCACACTCATGATGTGATGCATGGATAATTATGTGTTTTGCATATGTCATTTCACCTTCTGTGCGCAGTGTTGCACAAATAATAATAATAATCGCTTCTGGTCTACAGGACGTAGATGTGGAGGATGACATGACTATTAGAGAGGTAAGACAGACAGCCGGTCACACAACACCTACATTCCTTACAGTGTGGCTCATTGATGCATTTTTTTTATATAGTTTTTGGACAACAATTAAGTTGTATAGAACAGAGGAATAAAAAAGATCAGGCTTTGGATACACAGTACTTGTTAGGAGGATACGTTAATTGTTGGTTTTGGTTAACAATCAGAAAAACATAGAATGTGACCAGCTTATCCTTCACATTCTCTATCAAATACAGTTAATTCTTAGTATGCACATCAGTCTTCAAAAACCTGTATTTGTCTAACTCAAATCTTGGCTTGGCAGTTCCTGACATCACACCTTGACAGACCTGACTTTTCAGATTCCTTAATATCCCCAGACGGGCCGATTACCCTGGAGTCTTATAACTTTGGATATGACGTCATTCATAATTCATCTATCAACAGGCACCTCTCATTTCCTCTCTGTCAGCAGCACATTCCTCACACTGTCTCCCTCCATCTCCTCTTTTTTGTCTCTCTGTATCACTCATTGTTCACCTCTCATACACCTGCCATGTCATTGCTTCTCGCTACGTCTCTCTTCCTTGTTCCCCATCCACCTTCCCCACACTCCATAGTGTTTGATTTGCCAAAAACACAGGCTATAACACTGGGGGTCAACCTTTTATTACAGTAAAGAGTAAAATCAATGTCATCTACCTGATGTGTATCCCTCATCCCTAAACTCCCTCCTCCTCTGTGTGTTGCAGATTACAGAGTGGGAGGAGAAGCAGCTTGATGAGCAGGTCAATTTCAACAACTGCGAGATCGACGAAACCATGATCCAGCTGGTGGAGCGCATGTCGCTGCATAAGGTCTGATTGTAAATACAGCTGTTGTTTAAAGTGTGTGTGTGTGTGTCTGTCATTTGTTTAATCTGTTCAAAAGGTTAATGCACATAACACAGAAATTGCATATAGTAATATATAGAAATGATTGTCCCACTACTGCGTTGATGATTAATGGATTATGAAATGCTATTTGCAGCACCTTTAATCGGTGAATTACATTTTAAATAAATGAGAGTGCCCTTAAACCACTTTACAATCTTTTTCTTGGCACAGCTTCCGTTTGTTTGGCACAGTGGGATTAATTTCAGACATCTGAAATGCCCATTCTGGCTAAGCAAAAAGTCTCAATACACTCTAAAATGGTTGAGAACCAAAAGTGCGGTTGGCGTTAATCCTGCAATCTTTCTGATTTGTCACTGAAGTTTTTGACCTCTTGCTCTTTTTGTGCTCTTTGAGGTTAAAATAAAATGAAATGATCCCCGTGGGACAATTGAGTCATTGCATCAGCAAATACAGTACTTATACTGTACTAATGTACTTAATGATTTAATCAAAACAGTTTGACAGCTGGCAGTCCTCTGATGAGGATATTGAACACATTGTCACACATCACCAGTATAGGTTATTTAACAAGGTTAGATTGGTTGGATTCACCACCTGTAACTTAAGTCGTGTATATGATGAAATTGACTTCAACTCTAAGAATTCTATTAGAATTATGTCTCGACATTTGTACCCAGACAGCGTTGTTTCTGGTTTGTAACAGTTTTTAACGTTTTGCCAATTGTTCCCAACCACCTCTGCTGTTTTCCTGCAGACCCACACCATCTTCTCCACGCTGGGCCTCGACCATGCCTACGTCACCAGCATCGGACGCCTCGTGGGGGTGGTTTCCATCAATGAGGTAAGAATCTCATCACAGGTCATTTTGGGGTGTAACATAATTATTGTACATATTGTATCACTGAATTCAGTGTCAAATTGTTTCATACCTCTTGAATCTCACTAAACTCACAATCCATTTTTTTGTCAATTTCTCGAACACCTAGGGTCCTATTTTAATGGTTGAGCGTGGAGTGCCTGGCGCAGGTGCGTTTAGGGCGTGTACGAATCCACTTTTGCTAATTTAACGGCGGAAAAAAGGGTCCATGCTCCAGGCGCATGGTTCTAAAGGGTTGTGCTTAGTGTCCATTCTCTTTTAAAAGCCAGGCACGTTTGTACCTTGGCGCATTATTATGATGGTGGATTTGCTAAGCAGGAAGGAGAGATTTTCAGGAGAAGAAACTGATCTGCTTGTGCGTGAAGTGATAGCGCGAGCAGATCATATCATAATACTATTTCACATTGTAATATTTTTATTTTTTATCTTTTGCATGTTTGTGTGCTGCTGCGCGTCCCTGTGTGTGTAACAAGCATAGCGTGCACGCGCTGTGCACGAGCCTAGGCACATTTTACTAATGTGCTGTTAAAATAACAGTGAAATGCGTTATTGACTTTAGACCAGGTTTTTGTTGGTCAATGGCACGATGACTTTCAGCTGCCTCAAGATAGCCAAGAATAGGGATGCACCGATCCACATTTTTTCACTTCCGATCCCGATACCTGAATTTGGATATCGGCCGATACCGATACTATTCCGATACCAGAGCTGTGTTTGCTTTAATATTATTATTATCATTATTGTTGATTTTATATGATGCTGAAATAAACTACTCTCAACGGGCAAGTATGATATGGACGTACGTATGCATGTATGTCCCAAAAGGCAACTTGAGCCAAGTATAAGGTCAGAAAAGGAAGTCAGAAAAACAGGAAAAATCTCATTCTGAAAACAGATATGCAACTGTAAGGGTTTCAAATTGATTGTCATGTCAATATTTATTACATTCCCAAAATGTCAAATACACGTACGATCCGGGGTCTCTGGAGGACGCAACAACGGGGAAATCAAACGCCGCAAGCCGGCGACAACACCGGGACAGACGGTTGTGAAAGTCCTGTTTTGTTTTTGCATTTTGCTGTCTTGCTCTGCGGTGTTTCCAGTGTTAAGTATTTCCAAACAGCGGACACACAGGATAGCATCGAGCTAGCCACAATGCTGCTCATGCTACTATCCTGCTAGCTGGCTGCAAACTGCGGAATGGACTTCCTGAGCGGGGACGTGTCTCATAACTCTGTGTCTCTGTGCCTCTGTTCAGGAAATCTATTCCACAGTTTGCAGCCAACCAGCAGACCAGCCAGCAGGAATCACTTTTGGAGCTATTTCAGCCACAACGTTAAAGTGCAGACATGGCTCGTGGTATCGGAAATCTCCGCAGGTTGGATCGGGAAAATCCGATACCTGAATTAACGCTGGTATCGGCCCCGATACCGATACTGGATCGGATCGGCCCCATCCCTAGCCAAGAATGCACCTGAACACACCTCCCTGTAAGACCAGCACGCCCATGGGCAGACAGATGGGTGCAGATGCATTTGCTATTTAAAGGACGTGGGCGCTGGACGGGAAATTGACAACTGCGTTGGTCTTAAACTAGCAAAGACACTTGCGTCGGGCTTTGCGCTGCTCCGGGTGCAAGATAGAGCCCCAAGTCTCATGTAAAAAGTTGTGACTGTCATCATTTACACAGGCAGCATATTCCCTGCTTTCATAATTGTCTAATCCCTGTCAATATCATCAGTAGTGCTGTCACCGTGCCATACACACACACACACACACACACACACACACACACACACACACACACACACACACACACACACACACACACACGCAGACATTTCAGTCAACAATATGGATTCCTCCTCCCGCTGCATGTTATGTACTGTGACAGACAAAAGGCTACTTAATATTGCTGTCTCTATTGTCTCTCCATCTGTTCTCTCCCTCTATATCTCCTGCCTCACAAACAACTGAAAACCCCTCTCTCTTTGTGAATTGGCTAGGAAATGGTGAGAGGATTGTTGCTAAGTGCTGTGCTGCTTGTCTGTCCCTGACATTTAGGCTTTTTTGTTCTGCGTTCCACCAGCAGACAAAAACAGATAAAGCCCAGCCTCTCCCAGTCTGCCTGTCACACAGACACGCTGTTATATCAGAGCCTTGCTGGTCCATGTGGAAGAGAATAATCACAGGGATGTTTTCTTTGTGGTCTGTAATTATAGTGCATTATTTCCACCCTACAGCATGCAGCCACTATTCTTTTTAGTGTTGCTACAGGATCTGCAGCACCCAAATCATTAACCTTATCAGCCAGATTACAAACTTGGCCTGGCCAAACAGAGAACTCAGTAATAGATAGTAATAATAGTAAACAAAAACGAGAGATGAGATGAAAGAGACTATAGAGAATCACAGCAAACTTTCTCACAGATCCAATGTGTTTATATATATATATATATATATATATATATATATATATATATATTAGTGCCTAGACTTAAACACGTTGTGCCTTCCTTTACTGTCTTTCTCCATCCAGCTTCACAAGGCCATCGAGGGCTCTGTGAAAGTGGAGGGTGCGAAGGCGCGTCCCGCTCTGGCCAGCTTCCGGGACAAGGGCAAAAGCAGCAGCAAGAACGAAACCACTGATGTCCACAAGCTGAGGGATCGCCTCAGAAGCATGCAGCTGCCCCGTGACTACACCCCCTCCGAGTGAGGGAAAGTAGAGAAGGAGGAGGAAGAAGAAGAGCAGGTAGAGGAGGAGGAGGCAATGAGATCTTTAATCTCACAAAGCCACAAAAATGCAAACATCCTCAGGGCTTAGGATCAATATTTAATTATGGAAAAACTCTTTCTGCTACTTTCTCTCCACCATCTACTTTGCTTCATGGGACTCATGTTGGTTGATTCCAACAAGAGACTGGGAATAGGTTGAGATCTTTAAAAAGGGATTTATTTATTTTTTTTAGCAGACTTTGTTTAGCTTGTGTATCTTTAGAGCTGAGATCAAAGTTTGGACCTGCAAAAGTTATCTTTTGAACAAGTCTTTCACTTGAGAAGAGAAATTCAGCAATGATAAGTGTGTGAGTTGTGAGTGTTGAAATGAGAACATGTGAGTGCATGAAGAGGGAGGTAGCAAACGACTATTTCTTATAGAATTCTTTGAATGCCTTTGGAACACATTTCATTCTTTGTTTTCCAGCTTGATTAATATAATTTCTGACTGATCAGACCAGGTGGTCTGGGTTTAACTGGAATTTGCCATGGAAAGATTTTTTGTAAATTACTCTACAGTTTGTCCCACTGGACTAAGGGGACTGGTGCTTTAGTCTGCTGTTTCTTCTTGTTTTCATTTTACCTCTTTTCCCTTTGTCTTCTCATCTCTTCACTGCGAGTCTTGAGAGTACAGTCTATGCAAGCAGACATACCTGTTGGCAGTGGCGGAAGCACCTGTAGCCCATTTCATAATGTACACTCCTTTCCTATTGTAGCTATGGCATAACATAACACATAGAAACACAGATAAAAGATTGCGGTGATGCACTCCGAGAGACGTGGTTTTCTGCTTATTTAAATCTAGCTCTTAATGTTCCAGAGAAGGTTGGGGTGGATGGAGAGGGAAGGAAGCGAGGGAGGGAGGAAGAACAGGGAGCAAATGGATGGCTGAAAGAATGAAGACATCATTACCTAAGCAGGGTTTTTCCTGACTCAGAAGGGGGAGGTGACTACGCACAGCGGTAGATGTAGTAGCAGTAGTACATGACCGGTCCGCCTACAGTAAAGGCAATGAGTCTGTGTTACCTTAATTAAAAGAAATTTAATGCATTTGCATGTTATTTCTGACAATTTGATGAACACACATGTCTATTATGCTTGAGTAAATAAAGCCCCAATTAACAAAACTGCTTAAAAAAGTGGTATTAATATTTAAATGCTACTGCCAGTACAGATCACCAGAAGAGTCAGACACAGTCTGAAAACTGAGATTAGCACTCGCATTTAAGTTTATGTTCTGCTTGTTTAACGGTTGTTTGGTACATTGGCAAGGATTTAAATCACTATTTTTATATCCCATACTTATCATTTTGGCGCTGGTGATTTTCTTTTTTGGCTCTGGCTAAAACCTCTTGGGGGGGGGGGCACCAAAGATTCCTCTATGCAGGAAAAACCCTGCTAACCAGCTGCTCTGGGCCGTCTCATCAATCTGCCTTTGATCACCGTGTTAGCTAACCTCCATTACTATCAGACACAGACGCTTAAAATTAGGCCCTAGGTTAGGGTTACATTCATACATACATTGGGTGTAATTGGCTACCAAATTGGTAGAAAGGGGGATAAAATCTGATACAAATGTATGAAAAATTAAATGTGGGAATTTTGGAAAGAAATCTTAGAAATGTTGGAACTATGGGAAAATAGGGCCTAGTTTTGAACATAGGCACCCTCCCTGAAAGAGACTGCTCTCAACATATACAGCAGCAGATGGCAATATGTGAGCAGAATCAGCTTGATTAATGCAGAAAAATAGCTTAAGTGAAGAATGATCCAGTGAGATTAAAATCACTAAGGGAAATCCATAACTGACCAATAGTGAGTGGTCGAAGATGTAGTTTAACCATTTAAAATGTAACTCATTTACCACTATAAGTCCAAATTGTGACAAAATTATTGCTCCAGCTACTAGCCCAACGTAGTTGACTGATTGAATCTGGAACTCAAGCCATGAATGATTAATGGCAGCATGGTTTATGATTCAGCAAGCAGTCTGACATGACAGATAATGTATAAGTACAGTGTATTTAATAATTCATGTCTGCCATAATGCTTGAGGCTCGTCTCACTCTCTGCTCCTTGACAGAAAAACATTGATTTGTTTTTTGCTTTTCCTCCACCCCTTCATCTTTTCCACTACTGACCCCAGATACTTCCTTTAAGACAAACTCCTTTTGTTTAGTTTTTATCTTTAATGTATTTTTTTGGACTAGGCAAGCATATCCACTACTACCTACCTATAATCTGCTCTACTGTTTGGATGCCTCACACCCAACTTCATTGTGGTTTTTAGCATTTGACGCATTAGATGGATTTTATTTTTGGTGGTGTCTTGTCTTGCTGCGCACCACTAAGTAAAGTAAAATACACATAGTAAAACAGCACGGCTTGGCATGACAGAGTGCATGTGAGATTTGTTTTAGAACTCAAATGTACCAAAAACAAAAGCTTGATGGAAATGAATATGGGACTAGTGAATTATGTTGTGTCTTGGTTTGTTTGCCATCTTGTGCCTGTATGTTATGTGTCTTTACAGTATCTTATTTTATACGTATTGAGTCAGATTATTTCACTTTGATAGGCAATTTTCATTCACCCATTGAGCTTTATTTATCGCCTGCTTTTAAACTGGGGATGAGCTCTTTGCAAAGTAATATTTACAGATTAATATATTTAACATCATTCCTGTAATTTAAAATCTTTAATTAAAATGTAACGTCTTAACCAATCTTAAATCTTTGACTAATCTCTATTTGAAAGAGATTTGGGGGGCTTGTTTTATGATGTTTTTTTCACAAAGAGATTGATTTTAATGCTGTCCTTTATGGGTTTCTTATCTGTTGACATGCTGTCTGTAACATTTCTACTAAGACATGTATTTTTGAAGTGCAAATAACAATAAAGGGTTGAAGTCTTGCGATGGCTGCCGGATAGATAATTTTTTTTTATTGTGAAGCCAAGGGAAGTTACTGTTGAAGGGATGCGTATTTATTAGTCTATAAATCAAAGTAGAAGTAGAAAGTCATGATATTTTTGACCAAATACCTCGATATTGATACCACAATGATATTGTAGTGTTGACAATTGGTGCTTCCACAAAATATTTACACAATGAGATTTTTGATAAATAATCATCAGTAATGTGGATATTATGACTAAGTGGGAAAAGGCAAATAATAGAACAGCTACAACAGTCCAAGTTCAGAAAATGACATCACTTTACTGTAATGCCTTTAAAACCAGGAAAAAGACAACACTAATGCCATATAACGATATTACGATATCCAAAATCTTACACGATATCTAGTCTCATATCACGATATGGATATAATATCAATATATTGCCCAACTCTAGGATGAAGTGATATTTGAATGACTCGGGGATAGTTTCCCAAAAGCCTAAATAAAAGCTGTCAGAATCTCACTAGAATCAGCATTAAGATATTTCAGGACAGCCGAGAAGAGAAGTGGCTTAGACTCTTTATTTTGGCTTTTGGAAGCCTTCCCCGTCTCGTCTTAAAAGGCTCTGTGGTTAATCTGCTGCATGAGCTGTAACCGGCGCTCTCAGCTCCCAGGGTACTATTCTGTTAATCAGTTGTTTTTGCCATTCCTCAAGAAAGAAAATGCTAAATACTCCCTAGTTGTAGTCCCTCAAGTTTAGAGACGTGCTGCCCTGAATTCGATGGATGTGAACAGAACTGAAACAGTATATTTTTGTGTTATTTTCTTAAACCCATTGCCTCTGAGTTCATCGTAAGACAACTTGAAATGACGTGTATTATATAGTATGTCCACAACAGACAGGGAGGTTTCATCATTAGAAAATGTCTAATTGACATCAGATTTTGTTGTAAATTCTTTAAAATTAAAGAACAAAAGCATTAGCAGAGGTACTGACCAAGTGTTGCTTCACGTGCAAGTCAGCCACATCACCTGTTGACAAGAGCGACACAACTCTCACTGTTTGACCGTGTCACACAATGTATGCAGTGCACAGATCGTATTAAGCAGAGATAACTAAGAATGTTGAGTTTCTGTATGGGAGGGGCGGGGTCGTTTGAACTGTTGCAAAGGCTCATGGGAAATAAAATGTTCTGAACGGTTTCTGTCCTAGTTAAAGTGTGTTTTAATAATGTTCTGTTAATGTTGGGTGTGTGTTTATGTTATCTGGGTTTATTAAGTTGTATATGGTTGATTTAGGGTTCATGTTTAGCTACATTTATTGTTGCACCACTGGGCAGCGAAAAAATGTACGTAGATTGGAAATCAAGAAAGTTGTCTCCTGTGTGAAAATTTCGATGCATTACATACATACATTACATCAATGTCAGAACTATAACGTTGTATGGATTGCTTTCCTTTCTGTTTATTTTGGAACAAATGCTTATCATTTTTCTTAAAATCATACTGTCATGAAGTAAAATAAACAATATTTATTTAAACAAAGCGTTTTGTTAGTAGTGTTAAGTAGCCTCATGTTTTAAATTTGTAATGTTTCTTTGCATGTTTAACTTAACTTGCTTAAAGGAGAATTCCGGTCGATTTCAACACGTAGCTCTGTTGTTTGGAAATTTGGAGTGCTGTCAGTAGCAAGAAAAACGAAAACAATTGGTGTTGCCTACACCGTGTTATCCTCCTGCTAGAGTTAGCACCCAACAGGCTTAAACAGGGCAGGTTTTAAACGTGTTTTTAGCCTCTAAACATGTTTGAAATGTCATTACAAGTGCCTAGCCATGTGCAGTGATTCCTTCCGATGGAACACAGCGAATCTGACTGCAGTAGATGTGACAGAAAGGCATAACAGTTGTGTTAATCCATACCTCTGTTTATTTCCTGTTTTTCAGTGAGGTATGGATTAACATAACTTTTATGCCTTTCTGTCACATCTGCTGTAGTCAGATTCGCTGTGTTTCCAAATTTACAAACAGAGCTACGTGTTGAAATCGACCGGAATTCTCCTTTAATTTAGACAACATGACTCAAGAAACAAATAATGTATGTGTACTAATGCAATACAACTTACCGCTCTGTGTTAATACAACTTAACCTGTTAAGTTGTTTCCACCCAAATTTCTAGTAAAGTCAACTAATTAAGGATTACAGTGATGTGACTAGTTCTGCTTCCTGCACATAGCAACTGGAGTCAATTTACCGCTCACAGTAACTTAGTATGATATAGTGTCTGGCTTTTGTTTGATATTTAGTGTTGACAAAATGGATTTTTATTGAGTTTCCTCTTAGCGAAATGCTCTAAGTGAATTTAAGCTGGGCTTTTATTGTGAAGGGTAGACACGGAAGAGCCGCGCATTATAGTAGCGCCTTTTTCTCAACCTTTTTTAACACAACAGTTGTGATGTTTCCTGCTCCAGGAAAATGAAGAAAGGTTTGCTTGGTGTGTCCAGAAATCATGTAACGTAAGCAGCAAAAAGTGAACTGCAGTCAAAGCCGGTGGAGAAGATTCCTGTTCCTATTAACAAACCTTTTGTGTTGCATCTCTGTCATGTTAAAAACAATTTCATATATATATGCTACAATGGAAAGAAGCCCAAAGAAAAAATGTGTCAAATGTTTAGAGATAATTCACTGGAAACGTGGAGAGATTGTGCCGGACTAATTGCTGTTAGTTGTTTAGCCTCTATCATTTCTTTTTGACTTGTCTGTGTGCAGTACTGTTAAAGTTACACACGCACGCACGCACGCACGCACGTACGTACGTGTGAAGATGCAAGGCTCCGGCCGGTTTCATGCTTCTTCACAGGCTGCCACAGACAGTAGCTCAGAATGCTTAACCTTTGACCCCCCCCCCCCCCCACACACACACACACACAACTCTCCCTGCTCGCCTGATGATGACTTTCCAATATGCCTTTAGTCACACGCAGCTCCTTGCCTTTGGGAGGTCAACAGGTGCCAGCAGAAGCGCTTTCAACCAGCTGTTTTTTGGAGATAAAGTTAGTGTAATACCTTGTTTTGGCCAGCAGAGTGCAGTAGAGAGAGTGCAGTAGAGAGAGTGCAGTAGAGAGAGTGCAGTAGAGAGAGTGCAGGAGAGAGAGTGCAGGAGAGAGAGTGCAGGAGAGAGAGTGCAGGAGAGAGAGTGCAGGAGAGAGAGAGAGAGAGAGAGAGAGAGAGAGAGAGAGAGAGAGAGAGAGAGAGAGAGAGAGAGAGAGAGAGAGAGAGAGAGAGAGAGAGAGAGAGAGAGAGAGAGAGAGAGAGAGAGAGAGAGAGAGAGATTCTGCTTGCCCTTTGGCAATGTGTGTGTTCCTGATTCAGGAGTTTGTACATCTGTGAATATGTGTGTTTATGTGTGTGTGTTTACATGGGGAGGTATGTAAGGGACAAAACCTTGCTGAGCACATGTGATGACTGTCTAAGGAGGAAAGCAAGCAAGAAAATGAGAGGAAATGAAAGGAGAGGAAAGGAAAAACAGGAAAGGAAAGATAAGGAAAGGGGGGGGTGAGGATATACAGTGTAAAAAGAGACAGCCGGAAATTAAATGACGAGGATATGAGGAGAAAGGATATAACAAGGAAAGAAAGAAACAGGAGAAAATTACAGATTAGAATGAAGGGTAGGTGAAGAGGCAGAGATAGAGATAGAACAATGGAGAAAGAGAAAGGAAAAAGCAAAGGATTAAGTCAGGTCACTCTGGCTTGTCATTCATCTTTAATCAAAGCTCCATCTGTGAAAGACTGTGAGGAAAGAGAAACAGAGAGAAAGAAAGAAAGAGAAAGAAAGCAACAGAGTGGAAAACTAAAATCCCAAGGACTCCAGATGAAAAACGAAGATATAAGTGCAAGAAGGGAACAAGGGAGGGGGACCAGCTACAGCGTCCAAAACAAACCCACAGGTATTCCCTCTTTTACCAACAGACATCTTTTTATTTTTGTCTCCACACCATTCAATAAATACAAAATACAAACCAGCTTCATTTTCATAAACAACAATAATAGACAAAATACAAATATTACCTAATTTGAAACAGAAATAGGAACAACCAAGCAGAGAAGCAATGAGATCAACAGGAGGTGAAGGCAAAGCTCATATTAGTATTACACTGAAATAATCCGCTGAACCCTTTCGAGCTTCTCTTCCAATCAAACGGCACTGATCCTGACGGCTTCGTGATTGATATCGAGTGGAAATATAATCTCACAACTAATCAAAGCTGAAGGGACGTTTCCAGGTTTTCACAGGTTTTTTTAACCCTGTTTTGCCACCCAGAACTGTATTTCTGCATTACTGATTAGTCATATTCTTTACTGGTAAAAACACACACACATAACCACACTCACACATACACACATTCACACAGATTTAAGCAACACTTTCCTCTGTATCCAGTGAGAGCGGTGAGAGCTACAGTAGCTATGGCTGTACTTCAAAAAGAAGCCCTGTCAATAAAATGCACCTGGCACAATCTTACCGAAGTTTGCCCTTCAAACAAAGCTGAGAATCCCATTGGACAGCTGTGTTATATTTCTACATACACTGTATACCTTCTGTCCTGTTGAGCTGTTTGGAAAAACTGAGCAAAAAAAAGATTCCAGCAAAATCGGAAGGCCAGGAAGCAGAAGGCGAAAAGTTTATAAAGTCTGGTTGGTCCTCTTCATAGCTTCATCCCTTCATTTAACGAGTCTTTGGAAAAAAATTCAGTTTTTATTTTATCATATCTCCATCTGCTCTTCTCTGTTCATTACAATCCTGAAGCTGATGACAGGGCGGGTGAGGGGGGGGGGGGGGGGGACCCAGTGTGCAGCTCTGGGTTTGGGTCCATCAGAGAGGGGATTGGTTAAATGGGGAGAGGAGGGTTTGGTGTTGTTTTTGTGGGTCCACACAGATCAGTGTCTCCAGGTTCGCCTTTTGTCTGGAGCTTTCATCACCTGGTCGTCTTCCTCTTTGGAGAAAAATCAAGAATCTCTGTATTAAGTTAAAGCCACATTTGAATCATGATCGAGACAGAAAAACAAAACATAATATTTTTTTTTTAACCATGTTAGCTCCCTGAGACAAGTTTTTAAATTTGCGTAAATGAATAACATTTTACTGTACACTTAACAGATTGTCATTGCATGTTTCTGGCTAGGCAGTGACCTCGGAGGTTAAGTATGCTGCCGTGTAAAATGTTCAGATATATCAGGGTAGGCCCTGCTGGGGTTGTGTGTGTGTGTGGGTGTTTTCATTGCTCACCAAGGCATTCCGGACAGCACGCGCCCTCTGTGCGGGTGTTGTTGGTGCAGGTAAGTACTGGACATTGCTTTTTCTGACACTTGGTCACACCATGCTATGGACAATAAGAGAGGAAGATGATGAAGCACAGGTAAAAAAAAGACACAAGATGCCGGTATGACAGGAGTGCATATCACTATGTAAGATGGGAAGGGATACTCTATCTTAAAGCAACACTAGAGAACTTGGAACTACAGCTCGTGCTACCCGATGAGACAACCTGTAGGGGGCCGAAGCGGGAAAAGTTATCTGGTGTTGCTTTAATGCCAGATCAACTTTCACTCTCCTTTTAGCTCTATGTGGCTCTTAAAGGGGCGCTATGTAGTTTTGGCAATTTCTTCTGTTTTTTCACAGGTTTCTCTATAGAGCTCCCCCTTCGGAATAGATATTTGGCAACACTGTAAAAACTCGCTCGGTCATTCGGCTCGCTGGCCAAAAGTTCCAAGGGTGGTTTTTCCGCACAGGCGCTAGGGGGAAGCGAGACAACCACCATTCAACGCGTAAAAAGTCATATAACCATTCCAATGACTCCGAAGCTGTTCAGTTAAGGTAAATTAAGAGATGACAGAGATGCATAGTTCCCCTTTTTACGTTGCTAAATACTCTCACTATGTTCACCAGCTAATTGCTAACTTGGTCTGTCTGCTGTTTGGAAACTGTCGATGAGAGCAGTAAGTGTGAACCAAAACAGTAAAGTCGTGGGCCGTAAAACCAAAAACAATAGGCGGAAAGACTCTAAATGTCCCGTAGAGCTGAGGGGATTTGCAGAGTTGACAATGCTATGTGGGTTCTACACTATGAGTGACTCCTTTCACATTACAAATTGTCATTTGGCCCACTGATTATATACAAATATTGAGTAGAGCAGCTTTAAAAAATCTAATTACATTAAAAAAAAGAAAAAAGACTCCAAGTCCAACACATCTGCTAAAGTACTGGCTTGAGATCATCTTGATCAGAGTGCTTTTGTTTTGTTATGTTGAAAGAATTCAGTTTGAACTCTCGGTGAACTGTGTATTGTATTTCTATATTCTACTTCAAAACATAACTTTGAAAGAATAACTTTTAATGGAGTGCCTCAAAGTCATTTTTATAACCCAACAACTTTACTTATATTTCAGTAAAATGTCAGCAAAGTAATATTTACACCTGGGTCTTATTTCTTGGCAGCCACAATACTTACATCACACCAGCAGTTGATGCATTTCATCTCCCCCACCATTGGTACCCAGGGATGCCAGTTGTCACTGTTCTGGTAATAGTTCTTGCCAAATTTGCAGTGCCTCGGGCCATCTGCTTGCATCATGTCGCTGTGCTCCAGGCCTGCTGGAGTCTTCTCCTCCTCTGGACACTCCTTACAGCAGTCGGAGGGGTTACGTCTTACTGGATGACTGCAGGTCAACACCGGACACGTCACCTTCTCACAGTGCACCTCTCCTGAAGACCCCTTTGGATTTAATGAAGCATTAGCAGCAGGTTAGCGGCAATTCATTTTTTCCAGCACAAACAGAAGCTGCAGCTGACTTATTGCTTTTTCCACAAAGTCTGAACATTCCCCAAGGTTTAACTTATGAGAAATTCATGTATGCCCCAGCTTCTTTGCAGTCTAATACAAGATAAATGATCCATTAAGGGATTTTGGAAAGTAAATCCAGCCAGATGTGAGTGGGTTTATTGATGTGTATTTACCTTGCACGTGCAGACAGCACATTTAATGTAGCCAAAGGGAGGTACAAAGGGATGCCATGTGGTTCCCGGGGCGTGCATCTTCTGGTCCCCTTCAAAGTAACAACCTGAGAGAAAGGAAAGAGGAGAAAACAGGTCACAGAGGCCAGTCAGCAAGAAAATGCCTGAATGATTCAGTTTACTTTTAACTGTAGGTGGAAATGCAATGAAATAAATGCAGTATATGCAGTACATGTAAAAAGAAAAGGCACACTACAAGAGAAAATCCTTCAGAGAAAAATCAAAAAGAAAGAGAAGGAGAGAAGCTGAGTCAGAGACAGGAGAAGTAGTGTCTACCTTCAGGATGTTCATCCACCCTCTCTGGAACTTTCATGTCCTTGGGCTCCTTCCTCTCTGAACAGGAAAAAAAGGAAATGGAGACATAAAAACAGAATTAGTTTTCAACTTAATGATTTCTGTTGGGAGCACTTTGGGAATTCACCCAAAATAATAACTCACAACCAGGGATTCAAAGCAGAATAACTTACTATAAAACATGATATTCCATACATTCATATATCTCATGTACAACCAAAATTTGTGTGTCTCACCATCACAGACCGGACAGCACTTGTCCTCAGGCTTAATGGTTTGGGAGCAGGTCAACACTGGACAGATGACTGGATCACAGATCACAGTTCGCTTCTGCAGAAAAAGTGCAGAAAAAAGACAGTACATTTTATTTGTGACATAAGATGATATACACAATTCGGTACTAACATGCACTTTATATGGACGGCAAACTAATGTCCTTCCCAGCTTCTCTTCAAGTGCTTTAATGTTTTAGTGCCAAATCATTCATCCTTGTTGACTTGTCTTTACCTGGCAGCTGCAGGAGAAGCACTTGTCGTAGTTGGGAGTCCAGCGGGAGCCATGAGCGTGATGCTGGTTCTCAAAGAAGCAGGTATGGGGGTCTTTCTTCAGCTCCTCTGGGTCCTTCGCAAAGAGGTCGTCAAGCTCAGACTCCTCCATCTCCCCCCTGGTCCCAAACTCACAGTTGTTTGGCACATGGACCTGGACAGAGGACGTGTAGAAAGCAGAACAAAGGGATAGATGGAGGTGGAGGACATGAAGGAAAAACAAGAATACAGCACAAAGGAGGTAGGTGTAGTGGTGGGTGGCATGTGTTGACATAAAAGGGGGGAAATGAAAAAGAAAAAAAGAGAAAAGGTGGTTAGAACATTAGAGATGTGTTGGCCACACCTGACGCAAGGCTGGTCTCAAGCTGACTTGTTAATTGTTCCTTAATGTGCACCCAAAATTATTTTTTTTAACTATTCTATAAAGTCTCTGCAGGCAGACAGCACCTGTCAGTGAAAGTGTGTTTTGAGTGGGCTAGTGAACACTAAGTGAGCAATCACACAGACACACTAAGATGGTTAAAGGAGGCCCCAATGACAATACTACTCTTCTTCTTTCTATAATCTAATCCCTTATTCTACTGTCAATTATGTTTAACAATGCTATGACTTTCTTTCGCTCTATTAATATTGCTAACAGGGCATGAGAATGAAGCAAAAGCTAAATTATACTTCAAAACTTCTAAATTAAACAAATATATTTCCTTGATGAATCTTGGGTTCGGGGCTTTGACATGGTCCTTCTTAGAGGTACTTTCTGACCGGAGCCAACATTTGAACTCTCTACGGCATCTTTGTAAATTAAAGAGTGTGGTCTAGACCTACTCTATCTGTATAGTGTCCTGAGATAACTACTGTTGAAAATTAATTGAAACAGAGAAATATTTGCAACTCTAAGCCTGAGTGAAAAGCATGGCCTATTCTATTTGACAGAGGAAAGTGCTTCAGTTTGAATAATGGATAAAGCCTCAGCCACAAATGAATGTCAAGTTGTAGCTTTTCTTTACATACCTGTCCTCGTATTTCTCCCCGGGGGTTCATCTTGGTGCTGACCTGGATGAAGGCTGTTCCTTGGTCCAGGTGTTGCAGTAACTCAACAGTCATTTCCTTTAGCACTCCCTGAGCCTTGAGAAGAGGAGAGTGTGTTTGAGTTTGTTTCTGTATGATATATATCTGATGTATATTTTTTTTTTCTTCTATTTGCATTCATTTGTGTGTGTGTGTGTGTGTGTGTGTGTGTGTGTGTGTGTGTGTGTGTGTGTGTGTGTGTGTGTGTGTGTGTGTGTGTGTGTGTGTGTGTGTGTGTGTGTGTGTGTGTACACTGATTTACCTGTGAGCCGTAGAAGCCAGTCAGCAGTCTTTTGTGAGTGGTGCTGCTGTCATCTATTTCTCCAATCTCAGCCAGTCCGTGCAGATGGGCGTTCACAGTGAGGTCGTCGGCCTTGCTGAGGCCTGCGACAACGATTTCATAATGCAGGTGACACTGTTTGTCCACGGACACCCAGGCATGGCCAGAGGCACCAGTTCTTACTGGTGGAGACACAAAGTGGCCAGCCAGAGGAGTGGGCAACTCTGAAAGAAGGGAAATTGGTAATGAAGCGTGCATCCAGGACTTGAAAACATTGGTGACATTGTTCTGCTATGCACAGCACATTTAGAAAGTATTTGCATGTATTTTGTGAATTCCATGACCTCCCTCCCCCTTCTCCAATCAATCCTTACCATGTCTGGGTGCCTCCAGGCCGCTGTAGAGCAGGGCCCTAATCTGCCCCCTCAGCTCCCCCTCCTGGCCGTGTGCCGTGGCCACATTGATGAACAGTTCGTTCTGCAGTAGCATGTGGATGTGTCGTGCCTCCAGACGAATCCAGCTGCCCTGCGCCTGGCCTGTGGCCTTGTTGTACTCTGGCGTCAGGTCATACAGCACCGTTCGCTTGTTTCGCCGCCGTGGCTTCAACTCGATAGTTAGGCCAACAAACTCACTGGTGAGACCTGCGACCTGAACCTATATGGTGGGGATGAGGGAGAAATGGTTAAAGTCTCCTTCCACTTAACAATATGTTTTGATTATTGTTCCTTCACTTGGATGTTTAACCTTCACTGTGCAGAATGATGTACTGGCTGTTTTCTGCTGGGGGGGGGGCTTCTGTGTGCTCACTTTAAATTAAGTGAATGTTAACATCAAAACTAGCTTGAAAACCAATCGTCGTCCGGAATGCAACTTACACAAGTGTGATGGGGAACTTTGAGACTCCAGCTTACACTGAGAATGGCATTTGAAGTGAAGTAGGATAGATCTTGTTAAACTTAACAACAAAATTGGCTAATTCATAAATTCTGGATTTTTCAATGAGAAGGAGTAGATGTAATACTAACAATTTTAAGAAGAGGGAATAGGTAATATATTTATTTATTTTTTGTGGAAAAATCATACAGTATTAGACAAAATATTATTCAAAGGAGAGTATTTTATTTCTTAAAACATGTCTGGAAGGGATCCTTAATTAAAGGACAGTTATTTTTTTGTGGTTTGGTTTGATATGAGATCAGCTTGATTTTGGCCTGGTTTCTGGTAGTCTGTTTAAGCCCATTTCTTTTAGTTTCCATAAAAATATTTTTATTAACTCCCCATAAAAAATGGTGACATTCAGTTTTTTGGATGGAAGATTGTCTCGTGGTTAAATTATTCATTTCCTTTCTCATCCAGTTTACACCATCACAAACATTTCAACTAAAACCTAAAATGCAGATAAACATGTTGCAATCTCAGGAAAAGTGAAAGTTTTTGTGTTTTACTATGATCAACTATACCAACAAAATAATAATTGTTTATTTGCGTAATGCTGTAATATTTTATGTATCGGCATAGCAAATGTCAAACAACTGTCAACATTTATTTATTTAGAAATATCCATACCTGGTAGTCCAGTGTGCCATTATCATGGAGGTTGAAGATAGCGGATCCCACACCTCCTGTCTTCCCCGGGGTCAATGCATCATTGCTGGACATCACACTCTGAATAGCTGAGCCAAACAAAGACAGATTAATATAAAAAACAAATCCACTTTAGAGCGCATTCCTGTTCAAATTACTTATCTAAGACCATCACTTTTCCCGTCGGAGTTCCCCCCTAAACTAAAGTTGAACTATATGGTTGAAGGAGGGAGAGGAAGTTGGACACATTACATTCCCTCATGTTTTGCAACCACACACTCATAGAAGCCACATAACCAGAATGCCATCCCTTCACCAAGAAACAGTCATTGAGGGGACAGATTTAATTTAACCACTAATCAAGAGGCGCGTATGCTTGGGAAATTGTGTGCCAAAAACATACATGTTACATGTTGTTGCACTGACACACACACACACGCACGCACGCACGCACGCACGCACGCACACACACACACACACACACACACACACACACACACACACACACACACACACACACACACACACACACACACACACAAGGTTAAGCCTTAGAATGAGGTAACCCTTGCTGAATCCAGCAGGCTTAAAAACATTGAGCTGAGAGGACAGGAGGGAATGAGTAACAGAGAAGGATAAGAAAAGTGCAGAGAAGAATTCTGAAAATGACATGGAGACAGAAAAAAGTCAGCGAGGAGAAATGACGTCAAAGATACACAAAGGGGACAGCAGACAACGGAGAGACTGAAAGAAGGAGAGCAGGAACGTAAAGGAGGAGGAAAGAGAGGGATGGGAGTGTGTTGGGTTTGAATTCTTCACACATAACGTCAAGCTGTTAATCACAGTACTGAAACACCAGCAGACTGGGACCTTGGCAGCACCACTGCCTGTCAGTTCAGTCGGTGTGTAAAATTTGGACTAAGAAAACATCTTTTACATATTTGTTTATGTGCATGACATTGCATGTGTTGGACAATGAAAGCGTCTTTCAAGGTGTTTCAAAGTGCTGGACACCTTGATGTTTGATGTTCATGTTCAAGTATGCATCCCATGAAAAGACCATGTGTGCATGCTTTTCACACAACGGTTTCACACGATTGGGCTGGCCACAACATTCCAAAAATCGGTCTATCTTTCTTTGTGACATACACACACACACACACACACACACACATACACACACACACACACACACACACACACACACACACACACACACACAAACATGCATACACAGTCTTGGTGGGCCACCAAGTTAAACAGAGGTCTATAAACATGGTTTTCCCCCAGCGATAAGACTTGAAAGGATGGAGACAGAAAAAAAAGAAGTATTTATAGAGGAGAATGACAAAAACAGCCACAGATGAACTAGTACAAACCAACGACGGCACAAAACACAATCTTAACAACCTCTGTTTGTTGCCTTTACAGTGTTTGGTACCACCTTGCTGGAATGATGGGAAGAGAAACATGAAAACATGTTTCAATTCTTCAAGGGGTTTGATTGCGGGGACACTTACTGTCACAAGATTTCCTGCCGGTGATGAAGCCAGAGATTTGTCGGGGTTCCTGACCCTCGGATGCCACGGTGATCTCCAGCTGACCACGAGATAACCAGAACAGTTCACGGCTATTCAGGTCTGTCAGCACCTCTGCAAAGTCGGGATCCTGTACAGATTAAAACCGTTAACTTGAGTTACTATACGTGGGTCAACAAGTCAATAAATATAAAACCATAATTCCATTTGTAAATACATGCCTTTTCAATACCAGAAATGAAAATGTAATATTATGCTGTTAAGATCGTGTTGACATTATGTTAGTACAACACTGACATGTTACCAGAGTAACCAATCCCCAACTTATTTATACAAAAGACAGATTGGTGACATGTTTCCAACTAAAATGAACGTATCCCTTTTAGTTTATATCAAACAAGGATCAGATGAGCAGATCCCAGAACAGCAACATCTCTTGAGAAGAGTAATTCAGCAATCACAAAGACATCACAAACTCAGAAACCATTAAGGACATGGACAGTTATGTTACATAAAAGACACAATTTTAAATCACCCCGCTTACAAATGCCTAAATTCTTGGTAAAAAAATATGGCTTGCATTGTCTTAACATGTTTCATATTGAGGTTTAATTTCAAGCAGGCCGACTGGACTCCAGGAGAGATGGGGGGTGCTGGTCAGGACGTTGAAAAATGTTGGAGTAATAGGACAGATGTACGAGCGTGTTGAAGAAATGTTACTTTTATGACTTCAGGGCCTCAGTTCAATATAAATATACATGTACCATAAATCCACACAGCGAGGAGCCAAAACAGAGTGGGAACGGAGAAGGGGCTGGACCGAGGGAAGGTGACTTATAATGGGGAAAGTGAATGGATAGAATAATGAGGGGGGAGTAAGGTGCAAAAGGATTTATTGGGGTCTTGTGTAAATCAGGACACTGTCAGAATTACAGGTCCAATAAAAAAATGATTTCACACATTTAAAAATGTGTTTGCTTGTCAGTGTGTGTATTTAGAGATGGAAAAATAAAGGCAAGTATCCTTTGCAGCTAAAAATGACGTACACTCTGTTGTCTATGAGCCTCTGTTATTTAGCTAGACTTGAGATGAGTCAGTGGTTTGGGTTTCTGTATCTAGCTCGAGGACACTTACAGGGGTCATGTAGCAGTTGCTGAGCTCAAACGTTTCGCATTTTTCTCACGGATGGCCCCTCTCACCGCTAGGCTCAAAAGAGGCGCAGCGGCCCTTCACGCAATTCCTGGCAGAATTAAAAACAGGCCCGTCTTTCATCACTCCTCCTTCTGCGTCCTTCCTCCCTCTATCCATCTCAGCCCACAGACCACTAACCACTGACATGTGTGAGGAGTGTGTACGCAGTCCATCCTCTCTACCTCCCCCATCCCTCCCCTCTCTCCTCTGGGTCTCTCATCCCTTGCTCACATCTGTCTCCTGCAAAAGTTCCTCTCGGACACTTTCTCTCTTCTCTTGTTTTCCCCTCACTCTTCCTCTCCATCCATTTTTCTTGTCATGTCTCAGGGTAGTTAGCTGTGATCAGACAACAGCACTAGGATGTGGTGACCAAACCACATCCGTCTCAGGGAGGAGGAAGTGTGTTGCTGTGTTATATGTTCCTAACCAACAACACTGCTCCCCCTCCAGTCACCCATTAATTCATCATTTAACACTTTTCCCTAAAACCTCCCACTTATTTCATTCTGAATATTGGGGGGTTGGGGGGTGTGGTTTGCATAGTTTGTCCAAATCATTTGTAGGGAAACACTGAACATTTCTATTTTTCAGACGTGAAGATAAAAAGATATTTGGTACAAAAAACTTTTACTGTTGGCATCAGCCATTAAAAGCCCATTGTAAACTGTAGACCTTTGTTATCGTGTGTTGTTACTTACATGAGAGGTGATGTTGGCTAGGATCTCTCTCAGGATGTGTTGTCGGTACACAAGCTGGACTCGGATGGGCACCAAAAGGGGCTCTGAGGAGAGAGAGATACAGATTTAGTAAGCCTGAAGCACTGAGATGAAATTGGTAGAAACTGATAAGACTGAAATGGCAACAGAGATCACAAAAGAGGATTCTTGTCCCAGGTTTTATTTAACCTGTACTTTCCTTGGAGGAATTGTAAAACAAGTGTTTGGTTTAAGGGCACCATAATAGCTCCTGCAGGGGTAAGAAATCTCATTTTGTAACATTAAATACAATTTACAAGTAATACAAGTTCACTTTTCTCTATATCTCAGTGCCAACCCTCTCTTCCTTCTTTGTCTTGCTTCTCACCTTTGTCTTTTTGTTTGATGAGGCCCTGAAGGATGAGGATGAAGTGGAGGTTGTTCTCTGTGTCACTCAGCGTCAACATGGCAAGGCCTCCCATGCCTGAGTTCTCCTCCTCCGATGTCAGTGTTGAACTGAATGTCTCTGTACACAACACACATGCACATTACCATATTGAGTATCTGTATTCTGTTACTATACAAATACTTCTCGGTAAACAAAGCCCACACTTTTTAGCTACATTAATCCATGCAAGGCTTTTTAAGATTACATGAGAACGTATACAATTCCACTGCTTTGTAAATATTGAGTTTACTGTGTACTACAACACAAAGACTAAGACATACAAATGTCTTACTGAACATTGCAAAAAAGAAACCATCAGAATGCTATAATATCCTGCATGCACACGCACCAGCAAACAGTGCCCTGTGTTTGATGATCTTCCCCTCCACTTCTTCTCGTCTGCTCGTAGATGTGGTCATGCTGATGCGCATCTGCTCAGACTGCAGCTGTCGCATTTGAGGCTTAGCCAGGTTCTTCCATACTCCACAGATCTACACACACAGGCACAAACAGTCAGGTAAGCTGCAGTATTGTCGCAGTGTAGACGGAATTTATCCATGAATATAAAAAAAAAATACTCGGCCTGTAATCACCAAACATTTTCATGTATCTCTCACTCATGAAAAAGCCAAACATGCACATCTGCTAAATACATCAACAACCATGTGATTGTACTCTCATCCCCAGGCTTTCAGCCGATATGAAGCCACGACTTCTCCCTGAGAGCGGAGGGAAGAAATGTGGCAGTGTGCCTGCAGCTCATAACTTTCAGTTCAGGGGTAATCTCCATTTTAATTAGCGATATTCTCTGTCCCCCTGCTAAGCAGTGATGTAACATGTGAACAATTCTCTTTCCAAAGGTTTTTGGTCCAGCAAAGTCCCTCACCTCCCCCCTTGTTCAGAGTATTTTCTCTAAGGTCCTCTTGTGTTTGACACTGACATTCATCTAAAAATAATAATAGGCCAATTTCTGGGACCTGTATTTAGGGGGCTCCTGCCTCGCTAAACAGAGTGCTCGGGTCTGAAATGGAATGAGGAGATGTGTGTGTGTATTTTGGCAGGAAAGGATGTGTAGTGATCGAGCCAGACCTTTTGGAGGATGTAGACATGGATGCATGGGTACTACTGTTACACCAACATATCAGTTTACTGATTTATCAGGATAATATTGGCCTTTTATTAAGCTCAGTGTTGTAATACCTCTGACCTGATGGAAGGTTCTCCCTCATGTAACCTTTTGAGTGAGTGAGTGAGTGAGTGAGTGAGTGAGTGAGTGAGTGAGTGAGTGAGTGAGTGAGTGAGTGAGTGAGTGAGTGAGTGAGTGAGTGAGTGAGTGAGTGAGTGAGTGAGTGAGTGTTGATGTTCACTGCAATCAGACTCTGTTTGGGATGTTTAGAAAGAGGCAATGAAGCAGGAAGGAAGTGTCACTGTGTCTGTGAGTGTGTTTATCATTTATTATTGCAGTGAGTTATGGGAGTCAGAGTTTGAGCATAGAGTCACGGAGTGAGAGCATTTATCACACCAGTACTTCATTTCTCTCTCTCTCTCTCTCTCTCTCTCTCTCTCTCTCTCTCAGAAAACACACAGACACATTATGAGAACAACATCAATGGAAGCAAGAGGGGATGATTTTCTATTTATGTGATGTCTTACCATGTCTGACTGTCCCTTGGGGACTCTGTACTCAAAAGCAGTGGTCCCATCGGAATCCAGGAAGTCTATTTTACTGGGGCGGCCCATTCTGATCAGTAAGGGAAGACAGAGAGATAAAAAATTGAAAAAACTGAATGCATTTTCATAGACATAACTCAATTATTTTACAACTCACTACTTTTGCTACTTCTTCATGCTGAGTGCTACAGCAAAATAATGGTTGAAACAACAGATTGTGACGTCTTTTATATTTGTAGGGGAAAGGATGAGCAGTGATGCTACTGAGGATAATCAGAAAAAAGAAAAGAGCACCACTTTCAGAGATCAAAGAGGACGTAGACGTGTCAGCTGCGACTCGCTGTGTATTTTACCTCTGGTATGTGATGGAGAAGGCCAGGCTAGTTCTGGTCAGAGAGAAGCGAGCTCTGGCAACACCATTGGAGGTGGGCAGCCATGATTCTGTCACTCCTGTCAACACCGCAACAAAGTCTGCAGAAGGAGAGAAGGTTAGAAAGACACTTACTAACATATGCTATGATAAACATTCCTGTTCTAATGCTTTCATTATTCTGTGTGTTTGAATGTGTGTAAATGTACATGCGTGTATGTGTAAGATCTGCAGGAATGTGCTTTCTGAAGGATGTATAATTTATATTTTTACGGTTTTATTTAGTTATTTATAATTGTTTATGCTGGTCTAACAAATTACAGTCCACTGTGTAGATTTGTGTGTTGGTGGTCTGCCGACCTGTCTATAGCAGTCGTACTCACCAGTGCGGCTCTCCCTGGGGCCCAACTCCTCAGAGCTAAGGTAGGATCGGTCGTTGTATGATTTGTGGAGGTCATCCTCCTTATCCTTGCCCTTTTCATGGAAATACTCAAAGCTGTCCAGCACAGAGCCTGTCTGTTTCTTGTCATCCTCACCTGTCGAAGAAAAACAAAAAGTTAGAAAAAAGGCCAGTGAGATACTTGCTGACCACCAGTAGGACTGCCCGTATATATGGCCAACGCTAGCCTTTAATGTTGGCCTAAATCAATTATTTTCATATGATAACATTTTGTACGAACAGGAATATTTTGTTATTTTTATATTTCCTGATAGGAATACTATCAGCAGTAGCGGCATTCTGGTTTTTAATAGACTTTTAGTGTCTGCCTTTGAACCTGTTTTAGTATCTTGCAAGATAAACCAAATGAAACCAAACATTTCCAAACACATTCTGCTACATCGTTCTCAAAGTCTGGCGCACAGATGAGACTTAAGCATCGCCTTTTTTCACGTGATTATGTTTTGAGTATGAATGAGAGAGTGTGAAATGTGTGGACATGATCAGCCAGAGAGAAACTGTGACAAATCGAAGTTGAGCAAGACAGGTAAAGTAAAGAAAAGTGAGAGATGGATAGAAGGGACATTCTCAGACATCAATTTCAATCCAATGCTGAAGGCCACAGCACATTCTCTCTGTCTTTCTCACTTCCTCTCTCTCTCTCTCTCTCAGCCAGGGATAACTAACCAGGCTAGTCTCTTGCAGCTGAAGAGACTTAAGGAAAATTGGGAGTGACACTGGCGTGCGATCCCAACAACGACCCGCTGTTCCACACAAACTGCTGTGCGTCTGGGTGTACACACACAGAAACACATACAGTGACACATGCATCGATGCTCACTCAGCCAAATACAGCCCCACTGACATGATCTTGAAAAAGAAAACCACACCGTGGCTCTTAGTCACCCACAAACTTTATTTCTCAGGCAGTTTTCTGAGGAGCTCGGCTGGACTGTCTGCTTTCTTTCTTGGTGTCTGATTTACACACACACACACACACTACCCACAAATCTCATCGTTCCCCTCATTCCCTCATTCCTCTGCTCCACTGGGCACACTTGAGGGCTTCTGGGTAGTGTCACTCTCACTTCTCCCCACTTAGCAACACTGTATCCTCAGGTGCACCAGTCATTACATACACACACACACACACATATGAACGCACACAAACACACATCATTTTCCATCACTTATACAAATACATACTAGCTGCTATGGGGCCAAAGCTAAGACAAACACACTCAACCTTTTCCTTAAAACTTGACCACAACACACACATACAGTCCTGGGCCTGTCCAATTCTTGACACACAAACACAAACACACACACACACACACACACACACACACCACAGTGTTGTCCACAGTGCTTTACCTTTACTTTCCATTCCATTACCAGACACACAGTGTAGGAAAACACCCAATCTGCTGAATAACCGTGCAGCATGAAGACCCACCCTGTGTATGTGTGTTTGTGAGGAGCATGTGCAGGGGAGCTCTAATTCTCTAATAAGGTGGAATTGTGTGCGCAGCAGTGTGTAGACAAGGTAAGTGGCAATGCAATGTGTGAATAAGGCTAAATAGATGGGTGGCATTTTCAGTTGTGGCTGGTTGGAGAAAATGTCCATTTGATGTGGATGAATGGGAAATCAATTGACCTCCTCATTGCATCTAACAGCTGTTCTGAAGACTAAATAGTTGACCCCGAGGGAAGAAAAAAAAGCAAAAAGCAAGGGAACTGGGAATGCAACAGGGGAAGGCAAAAAAAGAAGAAGAAGAAATAGAGTGGTATGAATCAAACAAAGAATAAACAAACACTGTGGCAAAGAAGCCATTGATGTATTAAAGGAGGGGAACAACTGACAGAAATGTATGTTTGCATTTTTCCCCATAAGGTTCAGCTGTGCTTGCATGTTTTCTCAGCTGACTGTTTCATGCATGCGTCTTTCATTAGGACAGGTAGAATTTTGATCACAAGAAAAAAAAAACTAAACTAAACAAAAAAACAGCTTCTGATCTGAAAACCTGAGCGCAACAAATGGTGAGATTGGGTCAGTAGATGATTACCTTTACGGCAGGTTTTACAGCAGTGCCCTGGCAGCAGGATGGGATCCTCACAGTCCAGGTCTGGGCAGTCCTGTTTGATGTTCTTACAGTTAACTTTCCCCAAAACCTTGCCACGGCGACTCTTTTGCTGCCAGGGAAACACCAGAGAAACAGACACAACAGTCACTCACCAAATCTCATCTAAAACCAGACAGTACATAACTCTGCCTTTCTGGGGCAAACTAGTTCAACCTGCTATTTCACAGATACTGAGTGAGAGTGACACATATAAAAAACAAACTTACAGGTTCGCAGTTGCACTGGACACAGTGCATGACACCGAAGGGCTCCCCCAGATCTGGGTGCCATGTGTTCTCCAGGGAATAGAATTGTCCTCCGAATGAGCATCCTGTAACACAAACAGTGCTGATTATAAATGGCTGTCTTCAGGGTCAAACCTAACTGTCTAGTTATGGTCACCATTCTATGGCTCTTTCCAAACCAGAGACAGTCTCAATAACAAACTAAGTTAAATGATATGTGAGGTTTGTCCTTTTTAATTATGCTAGAATGAATTATTGGGAGTACAGAGGAATTTAGTTTAGGCATTTGAAGATATGAGCTGACTTGCATACAGTTCAGTACACCTCTGCAGGCTTTTATTAGGCGTTAAACTCTGCAGGCTGAGCCATTGTACCCATTTTTATATTTAACAACAAATACATCTTGCATAGCTCATTGCCCAGGCATGTTGGAGGCAACTGAAACTCACTGGATGCCTCATGAGTTTTGGTACTCAACCTTGCATCCTGTCTCATCTAAATGATCCATGAGCAGCAAGATGGAAAAATGTTCCACTGAAAGACTATCAGAGATTCCCAGAAATACACATAATGTAGGCCAACCATTTATTTATTTATTTTTTACAGTTTTATGAAGTAATGGAATACATTCTGATGCTGTTAAAGCTAGGCTATATAATAGTTAGCAAAAGTAAGCAATAGGAGCTAAGAAGTACTATAAAGAGCATCCAGTTTACATTAAACTCAACCTAAAACACTACGTATGCACACATATTAAGGATTATTACAGTGGATACCATACATTGTAGGACCATTTTTTCACTATAGGAATTGAAAGGAAAACAATGACTATGAGGCTATGCTACAGTGCTATATTTGTGTTTACATCCACATCAAATATGTGATAAAAAAGGGATACAATTCCTCTCAATGTGGATAATGTTAATCTCTCGAAGCGGAGAGACAGCACATTAGGTATTGTGAAATCCAGTGTACTGGAGTAGAGCCATAACTATAATTTAAAAAATCCATCCCTGTTCTAATATATAGGGACTACACTGTATTGGTGTTACAGGAGATACAAATAACTTTTAGTTGAATTATTACTAAACTAAAATCATAATTGAGTGTTCTGTAACAACAGAAATAGTATAGCCTGTAAGCAGTGTGTGCTGAGATCCCTATGCACACACACACACACACACACACCAGATGTGATGTTACCCCTCGCCAACTTTACTAGAGATGATGGCCTGCCTTGCTCACTGCTACCAACCTGGTTCACATTATTATTTCATTAAAGTGACTACACACTTTAAACAGTCCAGTCCAGTTAAAGGAAGCCAAACTGTGAGCCTCTCGCTTTGCCTGCCACTTCTGTCTCTTCTGAAATAAATCATCTCAGGAGCCAATGCTTGTAATGGAAAGTCGATTGATTACAGTTTCCAACAGTGAATTACACGTTAAGGCGGCGGTTAACGTGGAGTTCCCACAGTTTTGAACTCCAGAGTAGTTACCTTATAAAAACCGCAATGTGCTTTGTACGTAGGGGCTTTCACACATGAATCAAATGGCATTCACTGCGGTTATGAGTCAGATGTTTGCCTCTAGTTTACACATGAAGCAACCAAGGCATTGAAGAACAATTCAAGAAAACATGGCAATTCACGAAAAGTAGCAGACTCTATGTATGCCATTGCAGTGGAGGAGGAAGACTGTTATTCCACTTTAAATGTTACTTGTTATTGTTGAGGTTATAGGGCTACTTCACCTTTGCATGCAGCTTACAGGTCAACCTAGCCCCAGTACGCGTAGGCGCCACAACATCCCAAGCTTTATGAGAAAATCAGGCAGTTTAAAGGTGTATTGTTTTTTGTTTTTTTTAGCAAATACATATGTACACGGTATACTTCAACTTCAACTGCTAAAAGTAATACATGCTCACTGATATTCTCGGCATAATTGTGCTATCAAATAACAGCATTCATGTAAAGAAAATCTTGAATTTTAAATTGCTAGTGCTCGCTGCTGCCTCCTATGGCGTGTGTTGGGTCAGACATTATGGAAAGGAAGGCTGAACGTGTTACGTTGGTCAATGTGATGGTAGCTACAAATAATGTTGCTTGTTGTATTGGATGTTAGCCGAATTAATGACTGGCTCCTCTTTATTTATTAATGATGTAGGTCTATAGTCACTTTACAGTCACATACATAACATGCCCAGGTCGTGGTCACATTAAAAATTACACATTTGGAGTTTTGCAACTTTGTTGTGCTCGTTCTATGGACAAGCCTACCTCACACAACGGTAGGCTACTTTAGGCTATACAGGCTAGCCTCGTCTAACGTCACGGCATATTTTTTTAAAAGTAAACGTGTTAGTTGTCTTACCTGATAAGCCTTTGGAGGGCAGCGGTTCTCTCTCAGACTGGATGGGCAGAGCGGGTGACTTGAGCCGCGAGGGTGCTCCAGTGTGCAACCACGCGCAGCTAAGCACGCACAGCAAGGGACGGAGCGCGCGGGGAACCAGCATCCCAAACCTCCCTCTTTTTACGTCTCTCCACAAAATATTTCCCTCAAACCTCCGATATCGAGTATTACTTTATGATGCCACTGTCGATTTAAAGCGACTATTTACACACCCTAACAAAAAAAGTTAGTTTCCTCCTTAACGTCCAAGTGTCCTTTGGCATTACTTAGTAAGTCCTCTGTTTAAATCATCCGAGTTTCAGTCAGGCAGTGGTTTTCCGAAGACAGGACACAGCCAACTGAACCGTATGTCTTTCCTCAGTACCAGCAGCTTTCTCAGAGTCCCGTCCCTTTCTGTTTTATAGCCTGCTTCCCTGACAGCTTGAAGCAGCCACCGGCCGGAGGAGGGGGAGATGAGTGGGGGTTGGTGATGGAAAAGGGACAATTGACGCCCCTATCAATTCACTAACGCTTAAGATATGGAAACGAGCCTGCGTATGATTCATTGTATAGGCTACCAAAACTTTTGTAACACTGTTTTAACCCACTTTGCTTCTGGGGACAAAGTGAAGTTAAGTAACCTATTATTAGTGGAAAAGAATGCAAGGTCCCTCAACGATTGGCATTCGCTTTGCTTATGTGATTTTCTTTTCTGCTAAAAAAAAAAGTGACTCCACTGTAATTTTCCTGATTTTTCTGAATGACATCATAAGTTGGGACTTATAGACCTATAGATATTAGTTACTAGACCTGTAGACAATATTCTGAAGTGAGTTTAGGCTGCATTTCTTATTGAGTTTATTTGATAATGCAAGTAGCCTTAAGAGAAACTAAATGCTATATTATTATTAATAGTATTATTACAGTGGTGTTACCAAATGCTCCCTTTTTTATTATGTAATTACTTGTTTAATTATTTGTCATATGCCCCCCACGTAGATTTATGGCATTTATGCTCTGATTTTCACACTCTGTAGCCTAGTGATAAAACCTAATCTGCTCAGGATGCTGGGTGACACATTTGAGACATCGATGGGGTGAAACTACATCAGCGCTCCTGTGGAGAGAAAGTGTGAATCTCCAGATCATGTACTGTAAGGAATGTGTGAGTGCCTGCTGCTGTGGCTGGCTACACCGTCTATTTTTTCAAGTGTGTTTGGAGCTGAGACCTAAGTGACTTAACAGAAACAAATGAAAATAGCTGGAATAACTCAATGCAACCAGTTCCAATTTGTCCTGGCCATCTGCAAACCTCTGTTCACTTTCAGACCTCGAACTGTTTGACTTGGTTAAAAGCCCTACCTAGATGAGTCTACTTAAAATCCCATTTATTATGACCCTCACACATGGATACAGGTGCCAAAAAATCTCAATCTTTTAAAGCTCAATGAAGCTATTGTGGAGGTTCACAACATCAACAAGTGAAATTTATTAGGCCTATTTAGATCTGGGAAATGTTCCCATCAAACAAAACAGAGCAGTTGAGCAACAGTCCAACTCCTCATAGAGGTCCCTTGGGGGCCAGAACAAACGCTCTGTGGTTCAAGTTTACATTACTGTAGTGGTGCTCATGGCTGATTTATTTCAGAGAGTTTAGAAAAGGTCAGGTTTATTGCATGGCTGAGATGTTTGGAATAAAGGAGTAATTGATTTGGGATTTTGATGATAATATGTAACGAGTATGGTAATGTTGCTGAGCTTGCTGTAAATGCGGTCCTGTGTATCCCCATCTATGGATCATCTAGAGAACATGCTCAAAATACTGTCTTTACAGTGAGAAGAAAATGTTCTGCATTGTGCTGTTTGTTCCCCCAAGTCTCTAGACTTTACTTTGAAAACCATTTAAATACAAAAACAGTTGTGTACTTCTTTTTTTTTTATTTAAATTTCTCTATGGCTACTAATCACATCCATGGGACCCTAAACACTGTGTCTCTATACTAAAACGTCGCGTAAAAAAGTGCTAAATCTAATTGGTTTAGTGCCAAAAGTGCAGGTCCAGGTGTGAGCACATGGTGTTATTTTAATGTGTCACAATATGTGGCCTGTGGGAGCCACTTCCATCCGGGTGTGGAGATTCACGCCCCCCCCCCCCCCCCCCTTACAAATAAGCAGCAATCGGAGTCGATGATGGCCTGTTTGCACTTCATCATAGGGTGATAAGCGATAATTTTCTGCGCTGCACACGGTGCTTCATTAGGCAGACGCGATGGTAAATTGTCTATTGGAGCTAACAAAACCCAGTAGCCTACACTGAGATAATGACGGTAGCGTTGTTTGTGTATTGGAGGAGTCCAGCACATGTTTGGAAACAGACTCTCTGGTAGGGCTCTAACTCTTTCATTATAAAACACAAGGCCGTGTATGAGAGAATACATTACGATACAATAACCTACCTGTACACGAGGCCATTATTCAGTCGCAACACACTCGACTAGTAAATAGGCCTTCACCTTTCAGGTATAAGGCATCCACTCTGCTAGAAGATGCTGGGAAAAGGCAGGGGAAAGACAGATGAAAGAATATTAATATGCTATGCGATTCTTAGGGGTGTAAGAGGTAGCGTTATGCAGTTTTACATTTGCTGATGATCATACAATTGCCAGAGGGTGATGTAGTCATTCAATCATTCATAATGGCATAATGGTGCAGCTGGGTGGATACACACATGGATACTTCACTCTCCATCATCGCACTGTGTCAGACGCCCCGTCTTACAGGTCATAAATGCGGGTTGTTTAACAGTCGCAGCCCCCCCCCCCCTCTTAATCTGTCTGTCTGACTACACAGCGCACACTCAGAGGGGACCGCATCCTGTTTGCTGGTCGGACTGGGAGGTGTGAGTATTCAGCCAGTGAGCTATAGCCTGGCAGATGTGCCACTCTCTCTCTCTCTCTCTCTCTCTCTCTCTCTCTCTCTCTCTCTCTCTCTCTCTCTCTCTCTCTCTCACACACACACACACACACACACACACACACACACACACACACACACACACACACACACCACCTGTTCCTCATCACATGCAAGCTTGCTGCACTAACAAGCATGACATGTTTTACTCTATGATTTTACAATAAGACTTAAATAGCCGTGTGATTTGCTAAAAAAAGTTAAAAGATATTTAAAAAAAGCAGCTGCCTGTTTAGAGTATGCATCATTTTTTTTGCACCTATAGGACCTAGTACAGTAAATCCCAGTGAATACATCTCGGGGCTTTCCAACACTCCCAAATGGCTATAGAATAAATTACGTTTAGAGTAGGCCTATTAACTTCCCTTTCTCCCGTAGGCTATTCAGTTGCTGGAAATGCATCTCAAAGATCCAATTATTTCTGACTCATGTTTAGATAAGCCATGATACAAACTCGGGCTGGAATTGTGCATTTCCTGTTGCATTTCTAATTTATGTGCGCATTTTAGGTCAGGTTATTCTATCATCTAAGGCCAACCCAGAAAAGGCAGTAACTCATTCAATTATCTTTTACCCCAAAAAGAATCAGTTGGATCATTGCCTATCAGTTAAACGCAGGATGTACCTCAGAGCAAGCCGTAAAGTCTGACAGAGCAACAAAACAAGAAGTGCATGATGCTTTTACAGCCACTGTTATGCTGATGCTGATAATGATGGTAATAAGAGGCGGCCCGCTCAGTTGTAAAGCTAATTTTGTTTTGTGCTGCTGCCGGCAACGGAAAAGAGCGAATGGGCCTTTCCTCACTCAATATGCAAATGTTAGAAGTCTTGCAGAGTTGATGTTTATTCATTCAAACGGAATCAATTTGCAGAAACAGTCGAAACGTTAGAGAGAAAAGCGGACCTTTTTCTTCTTCTCACCATCATCACTATCTCCGTATTGGGATCCATGATGGAGAGTGTGTGACAATAATTACTGGAGGCAATTAGCAGGCAGAAGCGATCTCCAAATGTAGTGGGTATGGTTGTTGTGGGGTGTGTGGGGGTGTTTGGTTTATTTTGACACCTCTGGGAGAGAACGTATGTGGTTCTAAGGTGCAGTCTCCATCATTTGCCAGCAATAAATAGCTTAATTTCAGGATAAAAATGAAGTCAGATAAATGTCAGATAAATGTAGGCCAAATGAATGACTATGATGCATCCTGAGCTTTAAGTTGAAGTGTTATAATAATACAACTCATGTATCAGAATTCAAATCCCGTAGTAAAAGTAGCAATACCATACTTGAAATTTGAATACTCCAATAAGCTACAAATAAAACTAATTTATTCAAAATCCCACTTAAGTAAAAGGAAGAAGCCTATTATCAGCAAAATGTAAAGTATCAAAAGAACAAGTACTCATTATTAAGCATAATGGCTTCTGTCAGTGTTATATATTATTGGATTATTATGCATTACAGCGTAAGCAGCATTTCTGTTGTTGTTGTTGTTGTTGATTCTAACTACTTTATATTCTGTTGGGTTGTTTAACTATTGCAATACATTGTATTTTATATACTTTTTATACGTTTTCTAGGTAATCTATAGATAGCAAATGTAGTAAGTAAAGAAGAAGTACTGAGTGGCACAACATGTAAATACTCAAGTAAAGTACAAATACCTCAAACTTTTGTAGTAGGCAGTAGCCTTCTTGAGTAAATGTACTTAGTTAATCTACTATTGGGATGCACTACAAACACAAAAACACAAAAACAAAGAGGCAAGGCAAGATTATTCGTTGCTTCTTTCAAGTCAATTCAAAGTGCTTTACATAAGACATCAAAAGCATTAAGACAAGACATGAAAGACAGAAGAATATACAGACACATAAAATAGAAGAAAAAATAATAATATAATATAGACATGAGAATGAATAAATATCTTGAAGAAGTATACAATGGAAATACTCAAGAATAGTATCTCAAAGTACTTGAGTAATGTTACATTCCACCACTACACCTTGCCATACACTTCATGTTCAGAAAGCCAGAGTAGACACTGCCAAATACGCACACATGCTTGCGTTTCAAGTCTTCTCCATCCTTCCTGGAAAACTCCCCCTTTCTTTCTTTCTTTCTTTCTTTCTTTCTTTCTTTCTTTCTTTCTTTCTTTCTTTCTTGCTTTCTTTCTCTCTCCCCTCCTCTCGGCTCTTTGAAATCTGCATCACGCCCCTCTCATTTCTGTTTACAAGAGTCAAATTGCTTCCACACACTGTATTCCTAAAAGCCGATAGATCTGCAGAGAGAGAGCCGCGCCAAACGCGGTCACGGCACACGCATTTTTTAATCGCGCGGTAAATACCTCGACCGTTAAACATCAACACACAGTCATCCTGATGAGTGGTCTGAGAGGCGACAGTCTGACAAGCTTCTCTTTGACTCATCGCTTATTACTGAATCTGACCCGCTGCTTAACTGATTTCGTGCATGCATGAAATGAATGATGCTCATGTATTGGAAAATTGGCCCAACTCCACTGCTGCTATACTCGTCCTCAGAAGTCCCCCTGTAGTGCTACTACTGATTTTATTGCGAGCATTACTTTCGTCTTACAATGAGATTAACAGTTTAGCTGGTCTGAATACTTGGAGATTGCACCTTCCAAAAAGGCAGACATTGAAAAACAAACAACAAAAGTTGGAGGGACTTCTTCAATAGGGCCTGGGTTATAATCACAAGTGGTCGCAGGGAGAGCATGAATATCGACCATGCCAAGTATAAGGCACCAGTGGTTCTTCAAATGGGTCTCGGAGCCTTGGTGAGGGAGGAGAAAAGAAGGAAAAGTTTACTTTCACTATTTCCTTTGCCAAAATCGCTCAAAATAAATCGGTGTCTAACATGCAAACAAAATCTGGGGTCTGTGGAGCTAAAAGCTAATGGAGAAGAGACACAAGAGGAGGGTTTGGTTGCGGCGAAAACCCTTCGCAAACGGGTTAAAATGTACATTTTTATTCCACATCTGAAAAAAGGGGCAAGATAACTAATGTGTCTCTATACTGCAATCAGTATTCACCACCTCTAATGTAAAATAGCAGCTCTGTACTACTTTAAATCAAATTCTCAGATGGTGTGGCCTTAGCCAGTTAATCTATTTAGAGCTTTTTGGCATGAAAGCTGTTGGGGTTCCTTCTCTCCGCTTCTTTCTTTTTCTTTTTTTTACCAGGTCATCACCTGCTGTCTTTAATTCATGCATGCTGTTTTCTCTTTCTCCCTCTCTGTTCTCCTGCTCTCTGCCCCCCCTTTTGAAGTCTTTGGGAGTCCTGGGGTTTTCAAAGGGTCAGTAAAGGGCAGTCCTACTGTCCTATCGAAGGCATGGCCGCGGGATAAATCTATGTTACCACCTGTCCTTGCTGCTCTGTGTCGACACCGCTGGTGTCACTGTACTCACACCTCGTCATCTCACCCCCTGCCGCTTGTACATTGTTCCCTCTTGCTCACACACACACACACACACACACACACACACACACACACACACACACACACACACACACACACATACACACACACATACACACACACCGAAATGTGACTGAGCAAACGCTCATACTCTGGGTAGGGCTTGTACCCACATACACACATGCAGGAACGTGCGCAGTTCTATTGTAGGACCCCTACTGTGTGACAACCGCCACACACAGACAAATCAAGAAGTCCTGCTGCTAAAACCCCTGTTTCCTCACAATTCACATTACAGAGGACTCTTTCTGGCTCGATCCCAAACCAGCAGGGGTTGTTTGGTGGAGAGAAAGGGTTGCGTCCTGGGGAGGGAGTCAATTGCTGGTCCGGGGTCACGCAGAGAGTGGAAAGAGGCAGCCATAAGTCCTTCAAGATGAAAAATTAGCCTTTCAAATGACAGCCAAAGATCAAACCACTCAGAGGAGAGGTGGGTGTTTTTCTGATGCTCACATTAAAGACTTTCTTTTTCAGTCACAGTTCCCTGTCCCGCTTTCCCAGAGGGAAATATCCCAGGAATCCCCAGATCTGGAAGGGAAGAGAAGGTGGAGCAGGATGATCCAAAACTGGACATCAGGCCTGAGTCTGAGTCCGACACAGCCAACTCCTCAAACTTCTGTATCACTTTTCTCACTGACTGAAAGGGGATCTCCCTGTGCCACCGGCCTCCCCCAGCCCCACAAGGTCCCCTGTAGGCAGAGTCCTTACTGAGGAACACATGAGGAGGGGGGGGGAGGCCGCAGCGCAGCTTCAGTCGACCCTGGCCCAAGCCCAGAGCTGGGAGAACTCCAGAAGGGTTGAAACTTGTAGGCAGCGTGGCTAGGTGCTCCCGGGTCAGAGGATTGTGGAAGCTCAGGGCGCCCCCTCCAATGTTAAGGAAGACCCCAAGGGTTTTGATCTGAGGTGGGACAGTGCAGAGCGGCTCTCGGCTCCCATCATACACTGCACTAAAAGATAAGCCCTGCCTTTCAAGCCACCAGCCGCCAGAAGCATCCAGTGAGCTCACACCTGAGAGACAGAAAGGGACATTTCATATTCACTGTGCACATTTGATTTTCAATCCTTGAACTGTCAACTCGTTAGAAATGCAGCCATAATACATCCTCTCTGATTCTTTTACTTCATTCTATTATCACACACACACACACACACACACACACACACATGGACCGATGTACGGAGTGACTGGTAGCTGGAGAGGTGCCAGTTCACCTCCTGAGCACTGCCAAGGTGCTCTTGAGCAAGGCACTCCCCCCCCCCCCCCCCCACACACACACACACACACACAAACACACACACACACCAGGTGCTCAGGGCGCCTGTCCAGCAGTCGCAGCCCCCTCACTCTGACATTTCTCCATTTGTGCATATATAGGACCTGAGCATGTGTGTATATTTCAGGCCTGTGTGTAGTGTGTTCTAACAACAGTAATTTCCCCACTGGGGATCAGTAAAAGTATAAATTAAATTAGGCTAACAAGTTAAAAGTTGTTGATTTACTGCATGGTAATGTAGGTCGACCAAACTGTTGTTTGGACCACTTTGGTCCAACTTGAAATATGTCAGCAACTATTTTAAATGTTGTACTATTATTCATGATCATCAAAGGACAAATCCCACTGACTTAAGTGATTCTTGGCTTTTCCTCTCAGGCCACCATGAGGTTAACATTTCTGTTTTTTTAGTGAAATCTCTTGAAAGCTATTCTTTACAATTTAGTACACACCTTAATGTTTCTCTTAGGATGAATTGTTGTAACTTTTCATCTAGCACTATCATCAGGTCAAAATGTCAACTTGTCCTGACCACATACCTACAAAACAAAACATTCCTTTTATTTCAGCCATACCTTGTTTTTAGTGCTATTTAGCAAATCTTAGCATGCTAACACCCTACACTAAGATTGTAAACATTATACCTGATACACATCAGCATGTTAACATGGTCATTGTGAGCATGTTAGCATAGTGACATTAGCATTTAGTTCAGAACACCATACACAGTACTTTGACTGCCTTAGTACAGGCTCACAGAGCTGCTAGCCTTGTTGCAGACCATAGATATCTATGGTTGTAGACTTTTATCAACACATTTGCACTGCGTGGCTCTGCTCCACTCAGCTCAACTCAGCTCAACTCATTTTAACTCAACTCAACTCACTCTTTAGCAAAAGTTGGATATAGTACTTTTTTGGTATCACATCAATCAAGGTTCCAAGCGAGCTGAGCCAATACTAGAAGGTGGAGAATACACTGCAGAACCCTAATAGGTCAGAGAGAACTGGGCTGGTCATCCTGCACAAACCTTTTATTATTTGTTTTGGCATTTTTAAGCCTTCATTTTTGACAGGACAGCTTAGACTTGACAGGGAAGAGAGAGAGGGAATAACATGCAGCAAAGTATATAGCAGCTCTACCCGGTGAGCTACCCAGGCACCCAACCAGCCAATTTTTAAATAGCCAAATTACTGTCAATAGCAACCACAATATTTTTATTCACTTGCACCAGATTTAAAATAAAAAATGGCGGCCAGCAAAACTATGGCCTAAAATTCAGCGTACAGTTGACGAAGTGCAGATCATACATATAAAACAACATGTTTTATATCTTGTTTTATATCTATGGTGTAGATATTGCTGCTGATTAAAAGGATCCAGTGAGTGTCGCGTTGAAGATGATGCCTACACTGAGGGGGTAGGCCTACTATCGGCAGTGGAAAACGAAATAGAGAAAAGCACCTGGTACAAAAAGTGAGTTGAGGCGAGTGGAGTCGAGCCGAACCATGAGGCATTAGTCTTGCTCTATTGTTCATCTCCAAAATGTTTATAACGTGATTAGAGACCCAAGTTATGTAAGAGTCTCATGTTTTTGTTCACTGTATGCAGGTTAAAGCAGGTAATGTTGTGTTTCGTGGCACTGGCCTGTAACTGATTCTAGGAATGAAGGCAGTCAAAAGAATAAAGAACTTTCATATGTTAGCTTACTGTTACACTGTTACAGTAACTACGCAGTGCAGCGCCAGCGTTTCAGGTTCAATGCATGTTTCGGTGAGATTTTGATGACGGCAACATAAGGTTGGAAAATATCTGATTGTCTGAAGCAACTGATGATGAGGATTATAATGTGCCACAGGATAATTCAGATCATTAAAAAGCTAAATAGGTGCATGAATATGACAATGCTAATTCAGATGATATGAGCTTGACCATTAAACAGTGGACCGCTGTTTTGGCATCCATCTGATCTGATAGATGATGTCAATCTCTTAAAGCTATAGTGCGTAGTTTCTGTCGCCCCCATGAGGAATTCTAAGTAACAACAACAAAACTGTCAGCGTGCCCACATGATACAAGCCTTCCATTATCAAAAAGTTATGCACTAAAGTTTTAAAGCCAAATATTTTTTAAATACGATTTGGCTGGTGATTTCCAAATAACAACTTATTCCATTAATTTTAAACCACTCCAGGGAATGTATAAGTATCAGATTACTTTTTAAAGAACTGCATTGATTAAAAGACGCCTTTTCATTGCTAAAGTTTCTTTGGCATTTCTTTATATTTAATACAAATAAAAGCATGTTGTCTTGCCATACTAATAGATATAAAGTTAAACACAAGCTGCAGATATTAGAACAACTTGTTCCAGTAATTTTACCAAATGAAAATCACTTTTCAAATGTTTCTCAACCAATGATGAACGGTCTCTCGATGGTCTAACCACTTGGTGGCACTGTGAACTATGAAGTTGTGTCTGATGACGTGTGCATGTGTGTATTCATGTGAGTGTGGGTTTAAACAAGCACAGTCTTGCTGACTAACAGTTAGGGTTTCTGGAAGCAATAATCACACTGGCATCGAGCCAACCAAAACAAACTCAACAGAGGTCTCACCGATCCTGTAGACGGAGCTGTTACAGACATCCACCTCCCAGTAATACTGTCCTCGTACAATGACAACATCGGCGGAGACCTGGGGGAGGGCCGGCGTAACCGTGGGGTCAGAGGTCATCGGTCTCCTGACCGTGTTGTCTAGAGGTGGGACAGGAGGGTTCTCTCCACGGTAGGTGACGGTGAGGGAGGAGTGGGAAAGATGGAGGGATGGAGGGATAGTTAAAGGGTCCAGAGCAAAACATAGTCCTAAAATAGACCAGAGGAAAGGGTGAACATATGTAAGATGATAATATTTTGGCTTTTTATCATAGTAATCCATACAATCAAATATGTTGCTCATTTTCTAAACACAGAAACCTATTGAAAGTATGTTATTAGGGTATTAAAAGCATCATATGATTCCTGACCAAAAACAGACTGCTCCATCTCTTCCTCTCGCAGGTCTACACCGCCATCCACTGGTGCTATTAAGGAACTGGCAGCATTGGAGCCTGGGTCAAATAGGGAGAGTGTACAAAATTCTGTTTCCATGTCTACAGATCATAACTAGTTCCTAATCAATACATTACTATACTCACCATGTAAACAGCTCTGTGCTGCCATGTCACCTGCATCTTCACAGTATGTGTTCCCCTAAATATAGTGACATTATGGGATGGAATAAAAAAAGAAGAAGAATGAATCCATGAATTATGCATTTCATGTAATTAAAACTAAAATACCTGCTTTTTTATTTGCACAATAATACTCACATTGCAGTATCAGTACCATCAAATAAGTAAAAGCTTTTAGAAAAACAATTGTCCAAAGATAATTTATTTTTGCTCCCAGTAATGATGATGATCCTGGGCTTAAAGGAATGCTTTGACATTTTGGTAAAATAGTTTACTTTCGTTGACTTTATTCTGTATTATCCTTACTTTTTCTTCCCTTATATGTCTAGCTCTAATCCCTGTTCTACACGTATTCTAATTATTACTCTTTATTGCACACAAGCCTTTTTTCAAGGCATCAACAGTACACCACCCTGCATGTCAATGCACACATATTGTATGAGAATGCGGCAAATAAAACATTTACATCTTTAGAGATCTCTCCTTAGTTTGGATCTTTTTACCTGCACATGTTGAAGGTGATCTTCAGATGCTCCCTCCTTTGTGCCTGTCTCCCTGCTGACACTTGCAGGACTCAGGGTGGGATGTTTTTGGAGACAGGAAGTTGCAGATAACCAGGTCCAGCATGGCAACTCTACAGGATGTCGACAGCATGGGCACAGCACAGAGCAGACAGGTAGGCTGACACTACGGTGCTGAGACTGACCTGATCCTATTCCCTCTGCAGCTGCTATACAGGGAGCACACATGGTGTGAGAGCACGGCAGGAACAAGAGGATGTCATGGCCCTGGTTGCAAGCAGGACAGCAGGAGAGCTGCTGCAAACAATCGATGTCTTCTTGCTCTTCTTCCTGCCTGTTAGAATTTCCTGCTTCCACGTCCAGAATCTTCTGCTCCGCGTTTCTCCTCCGGGGATAAACAGCCCTCACATACATCACTGACAATTATACTATTTCTTTAAATGCCATTGCTTCTTTGACTTTCGCATATCATGTCTTGTGAACAAAGTCAGCAAAGGAAATCTCTTTGTCCACATGTTTCCTTAGACATCCAGTTTTGCTTTACAATTAAGACGAAGGCCCAACAACGAAAAAAACAATGGGAGGAAAAAAGTCACATTCTCTCATAAAGGAGACACCTTATTGTCAAGATATCCTTTTGCCAGAAAATCACCAATATCTTCTAGTGCTAGTGAGTAGAGATATCCCACTGTTGCAAAATTGAGAAAGTTCATTCTTTTCTAACAGACATTGGCAGACTGCAGGATAAAAAAGAACGCTGTTGAACAGATATTAGCAAATCCTCCTGTTGAGCCACCCTCTCTCTCCCCGCTGACTATTGTGGGTATGATAGGTAGAATGGCCAGAGAGCAGATAAAAGACAGAGAGAGTGGTAGAGAGAGAGAGAGAGAGAGAGAGAGGAGCCCAGCCTTTATACTCATTGCTTGGTGTTGCCATGGTGATGGCTCTTCCCGTAGAGACGCACAACTGCAAGATAATGTGCTGCATTGAACCCTTGTGCACACACACATACACATCTAAATTAACAAAGAGCTCATTACTGCCATGAGCACGAGCCACGCCACTTAGACAAAATCTCTGTGACACCGGTGTGTAGACCACATAACACACATTTTCTCCTCCTGGTCTGGATGGTCCCCTGTTCAGCTCAGCTGCACCTCCCATATGGGGGATTATAAACTAGTGGCCCTGCCTTAGGATTTCATGATGTGAATGTTGAATAACATTTGTCACAGCTCTTTGTTATTCACTGGTGGTGAGAAGGACCTACATTGCCATGTAGGGGGCAAATCTGTGGTCAGCATTGGGCTTTCAAATACTATGAATGGCAACAAATGTAGTACTTCCTGGGTGGATCATGTGAGAAAAAATACATCAGAATCAGAATCATTTATTTGTCATTGTAAAACATTGTCAAAACGAAATTTAAGTGCTACTCCTTCTGGTGCCTAGACACACCACACTGTGATGCAGTACGTCAATATGCTCTCTATGACAGAGCGATAAAAGGCCACCAGCAGCGTCTGCCTTAGGTTGTTTCTCTTTAGCATAATTGTAGTTTTGCATATTTCATGGGATTTTGGTAGCAGTTAAAACAATTAAGGTGACAGTTGGTGGGAAAAGGGCATGCATAGACTCCTTGCACAGTGGGATTCCTTTAATAATAATAATAATAATAAATTGAACTTTTATAGCGCTTTTCATAGACTCAAAGTCGCTTTACAGGGAAGGTAGATTAGAAAACAAAAGAAAACAAAAGAAAACAAGACAAAACAAAACAAGATTCAGTGGGTGGGATTTTGGCAAGATAAGAGTATGATATGGAAACAGCTAACAGGTTAGATACAGCACATGTGTCGTGTTGGACTGAGGACAATTACAGGGGAGGATAAAAAAGAAATCTGTCTGCTGCCGCAAAAAGGAGCAGCATGGCAGTGTGTCAGTCCTGACCTATGCCTGTATTTACTGTTTTTTGCTTATTTTGGAGGATGTTTATGGGTGTTAACAAAGACGTGGTGTGTAATTCCCAGCCAATAACAGCTTTCTCATTTCCAACCGCCACTTTTCCCCTAGGTGTCTCATACCTTTGCACAACACAGACACAGAGAAACAGACAGGTTGAAGCTCTATATTCACTCATAATCCAACAATTTCTGTCTCTCTCTCTCTCTCTCTCTCTCTCTCTCTCTCTCTCTCTGGCAATGACCCATGGAAGAACAGGGCCCTACTCTGAACACACAGTATAGCGATACTCACTTCATATTCTACCTTTAAGAGAGTAGAATTTAAAAAACGTGATGCTTCCGTATAAAAACAATGTAACATCACATCAACTTTCCTAATAAACCTTCACTTTTACAGAATATTCCCTCTCATATTCTGTTAAAAAGCTACTTTGTAAATGGTGCACAAACTGATCTCACAGAAATAGTAGTAGTGGCACCACAATTTTGGCGACAAAACAGCTTGGGGAGGTTTAGGAAAAGACCGTAGTTTGGGTTAAAAATATGTATGTTTGTACGTGCATTACATAACTTACTTACCTAACCACTGCTCAAAGCATTGGCATAAGTATACAGGTTTGATGTAGTGTCATTAATCGAGCTTAAGAAGCAAAATCATGGCAGGAAAAGTTTGGGATATATTACCAAAGACTTCCAGGGAACAATGTCTGTTGATTTGCTTGCCAACTAACATGCTCATAACAATAGCAGGTATTTACAATGTTCACCATCAGTCATTGTGAGCATGTTAGTATCAGGATGTTAGCATTTAGCTCACAGAGACACTAACATGGCTGCAGACTCTTTCAATCAGTCAATTTCATTTCACAGAAACATTGTGACAGAGGGTGCAAATGGAAATACTATTGTTGACCCACTGGAAATTAATACAGAACAAAAATGTAAGTAAATAAAAAAAGGCCTGGATAAACAATTAAGCACTGTTGAGATATTAGAGACATTATAATGAGATGTACAGTATCTAGAATCCTACAACAATGGCTACCTCTCGGCCTCAGTGAGGGAGGACTTAATCATCCTGCTTCCATTACCATGAAAACCTAACACTAAATGTGAGACTATGCGACCTATACGTTTAATAAACACTGATATAAAAAACATTAGTAACATTTTGACAAAAAGGCTAGAGGGTGTGCTTCCAAGTATTGTGGGGGATGACCAAAATGGATTTGTAAAGGGAAGGCAAGGACTTCATAATGTAAGGAAAAACTGCCAAAAAGAAGAAAAACACTGCAGTTTTCTCGCATGATGTAGAGAAGGCCTTCAATAGGTTTGAGTGGACTTATATCCTTGACGTTATACAGTAGCTCGACGTGGTTTTGGAAATACTTTCCTTAACTGGATCAAACTATTACATCTCAACCCTATATAACCCAATATTACAAGAGTTTGCCTCCAAGGTTCACCTTTATGTAAAGCACTTTGAATTGCCCTGTTGCTGAAAAGTGCTATACAAATAAAGCTGCCTTGCCTTGCCTTTATCACCACTTCTATTCATACTAGCTATTGAACCACTAGCAATAGTGGTTAGATCAGGTGGTGTAGTCTATTTTTTTGTAGTGAGTATACTGTGATTTTTCCCTCCCAGCCTCATTCTCACCTGTGTCCCAGAGCGCCAACCCCATAATTTTTTTGTAACGTTACCGCGTATAGCATCAGCCTCATCTGGCTAATTTTCTGTCGTTTCTGTAACGTAACCGTCTGCTGCAGTGTCACCCAAAGCTGCAGTAGCTTCAGGGGCAGGCTTATAAAAATAATGATAGTGTAGTTTGAGTTGGCTTTCGTTTCATATCTACTTTAGTGATTCACATTGGTTAATTTCATGTTTGCACAGAGAATGACCACCAAGCAACTGTGTTGTTGTTCCTAGGTGACTCGCAACACAGATGGGGTAAAGTTATGACCAAAACGTACCCTAGTGGGTATATGGCGTATACCTGCGTATCACATAGACTACACCACTGCATAGATCTAGACAAATACAGGGGATTACAATTGGCAACAGAGATCATAGAAAAGCTCTTTTTGCTGATGACGTAATTTTATTCTTAAAACAATGAAACACATCCATACCAGTACTGGTAGATGTGTTTGGTAGTATCTCCAGATATAAAGTAAATACTTTAAAATCATCACTAATGCTGCATTACGGAAATAAAAGACAATATATGAACCGATACCTAAGTTAATTTCAAGCAGTACATAAATCTATAGAAAGGTGAGTGTCCTTACCTATATCCATGATAGTAAGAATACATATATTAAAAATGAACATATTACTTAAATTAGTATACACCAACAAACAAAAAAGGTCCACTAAAAACTAAATAATGCATTCATAAGAGAGAGAGAGAGAGAGAGAGAGAGAGAGAGAGAGAGAGAGAGAAATGATAATTAGAGAATGGATACAAAGAGTTTGGATAAACAATATGACATGTTTACTTATTGACATATTCCTGTTATTACATTTGATATTTACATGTTTATTAAATTGATTAAACTTTTGGGCCCTTACACAATGATACAGTGCCAGCATCTCATTCTGCAGTACAGAACTGTTCCAGCCTGAACAGTGCTAGTGAAGTGCTTAAACAGTACGGAAACCTACACAAGGGAAAACTGGAGCGCCTTGTTACTGACCTCCATAGTCAGGGGGCCAATTCAGAATAGTGCTTCAGAAATGACCTTTGCTAACATTTTTAGGTAAAAGCTGACAACATACCTTTTGGACAGGGAACTTCTAGGGTGGATGTCATGTTGACATTTTTTTCTGGGGACTTTTTTTCATGATTCACATGATTCCAATTTAACATACTATGCATTTTCTTTTTCATTTTGAAATATGTTTGTTATTTTATACGGACATAGATACAAGATGAATAAGGAAAGTTATTTTGAAACTTTTTTGAATGTAAACATTATGGTAAAAGATACATTCGAGGCAACTTCTAGGGGCGTTAAAACGGCGTTTTATCACCTTATAAGTATTATTAAAGTGCAGCTGTTTTTTTCCCCAGGCAGATACTAAGAGACTAAGAGAAGGATGCTTTTTTTATCACCAGCAGGCTTGATTACAGCAATGCTCTCCTGTTTGGTCTACCTAAGAAAGTTATTCATAAACTACAGATCATTCAGAATGCAGCAACACTTGTACTGACCAAGGCCAGAAGGACAGCACACATCTTACCCATTCTAAAGTCCCATCATTGGGCTACCTGATAGTTTTAGAATATACTTTAAGATCCTTTTAAATGTGTTCAAATCCCTCAATAGACCTGAATACCTATCAGACATGCTTTTAACATATGCTCCCCCTATATCAATCAGGTCCTCTGACGCTGGCCTTTTAGTTGTTTAGGTGAAGACAAAGAATTACAGGCGCCATTAGTGTCTATGGTCCTCGCCTCTGGAATAGCCTGCCGGAGGATCTGAGGATGTCACAATCTTTAAATACCTTTAAAGGAACCTTAAAACGTACCTTTTTCAATTTAGCATTCTCTTAATCTTTATACATTTTTCAGATTTATTTTCATTGTATAACTGCTGTACATATTTTCCTTGTATTTTTGTATCATTAAGCACATTCGACTGCAATTTTATACAAAATGCGCTATATAAATTAATAAAGTTTAAGTGCCAGAACAGTTCACAAATAGGACTTCTGGGTAGGCCTATATCAGGTGAAACTAATCTGACTGGAATGCTGTTGTCTTGGCTTCATTTCAAATCCCACGCACTTATTTGTTTCCATGTAAGAAAATCTATAGTACAACTCTTGTAATGACCATCACTTTGTAAATTGCAACGCCCATACCAGTACACTTTGCAGGTTAACGGTTATACATCTTCGTGCAATGTGTGATAAAAACTGTAAGTTTAGCGCCCTTTCTGGATGAGAGGTGCTCTATGTTAGGGGTTCTGCAGTGATCTGCCCTCATGGAAACTGAGCATCCCATCTCGTCTTCATCTTCGACTGTGGAAGGCTGGCAAATGTAACTCTGTACATGTTTAAGCCCTGGCCTGCAGGAAGACTTAGATAATGATTTTGAAATCCCAAATTTCCTAAAAAAGAAGAGCAAAAGAAGGAATAAAACATTTAAATAAGATCTTAAAAACATGAAACAGATAAAGTTAAAGATTCACTTGGTGATTTTGTTAAGGTATTTGAGAGCACTGCAAATGGCAACATTTCCTGCCAGTTCACTGCTTATGATGTGAAAGTCAACTGTGAAGTACTTAGATAAAAACAGGGAAGCTGCTGTGTTAAAAATCCAAAAATGTCTCAACACATCTCTTCCTGCACTTTAGCTAATAAGATGATGCCAAGAAGATGATGCTATAAAAAACAAAAACAAAAAACAATTACATGTTGGATGTTGCATTTATATGTGGCTCTGTGTAGTTTGGCTTATTTGAAGCTAGGTACTTGATTCTTGCTGTTTTGAGTTTGTACGTTCATGGTTGAATGTACTGTTTGGAAATCACTTTGGATAAAAGCGTCAGCGGCATTGCACTGATCTATTTGGATCACTTTTATCATTCGTGTTAAACCAGTAATAACTTAAATTATAAAAGCCATAGAGGCAATTGCATAATCATTTGAGAATACAGAAGTGAAAGAATATTTTTTTTTCACAGTAGCCTACACTGTATTGGCATAGCCATATTGACCTATAAGGAAGATGCCGTTGTTGCCAAAAAGAACTTTTTACACTGGAAGTCTCACTTCTCACATCGATTAAAAAAAAAAAAACTGCATTACGTAAATAATACGTCGTGTTTTCAACTTTTATCTATTTATATTCTGACGTGTTCAAATGTAACTACATTTTAAATTCTATTTTTTTTAAGGAAAATGTAAAATTACATGCACATCAAGTTACAGATTGTAAGTGGTTATCTTCGCAGTTCCTATGAGCAGGTGGCTGAACCAATGCAGTGCTCTGATTTGCCCAGCCAACCTGATCATATGACCGAAAGCAACAGGCTGGAAATAAGTGGGCTGGAAAACACAGGAAAAACCGTTAGAAAGATTTGTCAAGCTAGATACCGTCAGGCAGAACGAAACCGGAAATTGAAGGATTTGTCTTTTAAACCAGACAAATATAGGCTACATGATGTAGCCTATATATTTCCTATTATTTCCCGTATAGTGTGTCATTAGCCTGCTGGCATGTCTCTTGCTGATTTATTTTGATTGACGTGATTGACCAGACAATAGCTTTAGTATTCTGATAGATGTTTATATACTTTTTCATCCTAGGCTTTATGGCATTTATTGGTCATGAATATGTTATAGTAGGATGGGCATATATATTTATTTATTTAATTTACGTTTTATGTATATTATCCTGTTGGAATGTATATAATATATTTTCAAGTTATCTCAAGTAATTACATAGCACTAGCTTGTCAGTAACTTTTATACTGAAGTGCTGAAGTTATAACCGGAAGTTCTACTATTGATTGATACGACTTTACTTTAGTACGTCACATGATATATTCAGTAACGTTAGTGCTATTATATTAGGACCACAGTGGCTAGGCATGGGCCGTTTGTGTGGACTTTTAATTGACTTTTTAATAATATGTGTGGACTTCATTTTGATGTAAAGGTTTGCTACGCTGGTTTTATTTATTTTTATTGAAAACAAAGCACCTATTTCCTACTTTGCTATGTAGCTAGGTGACATTTTTACCACTCGGCAATCAGGACGCGACACTAACTTCCGAGAAAAACATTGGAAAAGTTTATAAACGTGTCGGAGTCATTAGGCGAAACAGTCCGATTCCAAGAGCAAAGCTGGAGTGTTAGTTATTCAGAGCACTTCATGAAGTTGTGAAGCTTGTGAAGAGGCAGGTTTCACTATGACAGAGCGGACTCCTCTTCTCCACTACCGCCTCTCCACCAGCGTCAATGAATCCGAGCCGCGGTCACCTCCGCTCGGGCAGGCCGTGGTGCAGCACCAGGGCAGCCCCCGGCAGAAGTCTACCCATCAGCGCCAACCAAAGAAACTCTCCGTCTTCATCGGTGTTGTGATACCTACCTTGCTGTCAATGTTCAGCGTGGTAGTGTTTCTCAGAATAGGTGAGTGCTAATGATATCAGATGTCCATGATAAATCACTGCACACCTTTTAGAGATACGTAGGTAATTTACGCCAAACCCCATTCAAAATTCTGACATTTTATTGTTGCTTATTTATTATTGTTAATCTTGCTTGTCAGTAAAGGTTCATGGTATATAACATGACTTTGACCATTTAGGAGACACTGTTGAATTCGGTTTGCAATACATTCATCAACGTTGGCTTGTTGTAGTAACATTAACTTTTATTCAGTACTGTTCATTAGGGAGATGTAGGAGCAGATGAATTACAGAGGGATTTTTAAGCTTTGAGGAAGCCACTTCAAACGCACCTGCTCTCAAAACCAGGGTCATATTTCCTGTGGTACCAGTATGACAACTAGTCAAAATTGAACATTGTTGTGGAATCTTTCATTTTCAATTGTCCAGATTTGATTTGATAGAGATTAAATCACCAGTTAAATGCAAATTGAGTGCATGGATCTGTACAAGGCCCAGGGTTCAAAATAAGCACCATCCATTAGCCAAATGCTGGTAAAATATAAAAGTTGCTGGAAGATTTGCTTCACTCACCAGCAAAAAAACCCAATGGTAATCTATTGTGTGCCTGGTAAAATTTGAACATTCATTTCCATTTGGCTGGTGGACGAAAAAGTTAATTTCTAACCCTGACTAGGCCTATATCATTTAATCTAGCATTCATTTTAGTTCAGTGACAATATCACCAGTATACACTGTTTATTAGACTTAGTACTATCTTTTTACATGAAAACCCTCAACATCTCACACAGCTTTGCATGTGACCTGCAAGATGGATGAATAGCCTCAGTCAGCAGAAGAGCTTTTCCCTCTTTTTTTTTTTTTTTTTTTTTACATTTATTGGGTAAGAAGAAAATGTTTGACCAGACTTCACTTTAGTTTTGAATGACTATGCATAACCTTCTTTCTCTTGCAAAATTGTTCCAACCTTAACAAAAGTTTGTTCACAGCATACATTTGCAGTTTTTCAAAGTTGCTGGACCTATTTTTTGAGGTTTAGGTTATGATTTCACCAGACAAATCTGGCATGATGAGCGATGAGCTTCAGATGCTCAGGGGTTAATTGTTTAAGTTACACAGAATAGAGTAGTTGTAACATTTTCCTCAAAGTGTTATAATCTGTAGAAAACTCTACAATCGGTAAAATCCTTCAATGTTTTAATGTTTTGGGGTCACTATGCCAACTTCATTTTAGAGGAAAGGGTTTCTGTTTTTATATGGAGTAATGATGTGTAAGGAAAGGGATAAAAATAGCTGAAATAAGTCCTTTTGGTCCACGTCTAGAGGGTAAAAGTTCTGTTTTCCTGTTAAAAATGCAGCAAGTGTGTGAGGCAAGTAATCCTAATATGGCATGACTCATGCATCAGTTTCACATTTCTGCTGTCAAAGCATAAAAAAGAGGCCACAGACAAAAGAGAAGCACCAAAAACAAGCCTTTCACATGTAACTTCATCTGTCTTAAGTTCCTTGTTGGATCTCCAAGTTATTTTCTAACTCCCCGCCCCACCTCCCCCACCCCCAGTCTCGTGAGATGTCAGCTGCTGTGCAGTGGACACACATACTGTAGTGTATACACACACATGCACAGACTCACATGCAGCCACATAGTAGCTGTCTGTGTAGGACTTTAGACTACTATTGTCATTTTAACTCGCCACTCTACACAGGAACTAACCGTAGTTTCACTGTGGATGTGAAACTACTGTAAATGTATCAGCTGTGACAGCGTCAACATAGATGAGGATGAAAAGACGTATGTGTTGTTGGATGACATGTCTTTAAAATCAAACTGTCAATTCCAGCTGCGACAGTGACAGTGTCATGGCAAAATGTGGTCCTGGAGACATCTACTGTAGCGGGAACTAGCACAGAGGCGGTTTTGAGTACTTTGAATAGGTTTTAATATCTTTGTCTGTCTGTCAGATTTTGTCACAGCAGTGACGAAACTTTACAGGTGTGAAGTTGAAATCAAAATGATGGAAGAGTTTAAAGACAAGTGTGGTTTGAGCAAGGGCGCTGGAAGTAAGGGGCTTATGCTAGGGGTGGGGGGAAAAAATCGATACAGCATAGTATCGCGATATTTTCGTGGCAATACTGTATCGTACACAGATGCCAAGTATCGATCTTTTATTATATATGTGTTGGTTAGTTTGTCTGCTTGACAATCCCACTTTGTAGCAATACAAATGAAGTGAGATGAACAAACCGATAAATGTATCTTTTTAGATGAAACCGTTGACAAAGTTTCTTTTTGGAGACTTTCAATTTCATTTGAAATTGGGAAAAAATTTGAAGTTGGGAAAAAAGGTAGTAATATGTTTAAAATCGCAATAATATCGTATCGTGACATAAGTATTGCGATAATATCACATTGTGAGGCTTCTGGTGATTCCCACCCCTAGTGTATGCCCCTAGTGCTAAAACAAAGTAAACCTAAAAAAAAAAAAACTTTATTCACATATTAATTTAAACACTGTGTCTGCTGCCTTCCTGCCTTTTACATTTGATTTTGGTTCTGCTCCTGTGTGATGACATGCCACCCACAGCAGTATAATATATTAAAGCAGATCATGAAAACAGCAGCATTATGCTGTTAGTCACTACCATTGACTGTATAATCAAATATCACAGTAGTAGAAAGAGGTGGTGATGTGGAAAATGTGTGTCTAGCTTGGTGTAAATATCTCCTGACTTTGCTTATGAAGATGTGATATTATAGTGATTCCAATCAATCATTGCTAGCATCTGAACTAGTTTTGTTGCAAAACTTTTCTGTTCTTCTTTTGGTCTTTGATAAAACAGTTCCTGATGTTAAACTAGCTCCTGCCAATTATAATTACGGTTAATTGATTAGTTGTCAACTGTTAAATTAATTCTGCAACTATTTTGAGAATCAAAATAATTTTCTTTCTTCCAGCTTCTTAAATGTGACTATTTTCTGGTTTCTTGACTCCTTTATGACAGTAAACTGAATAGCTTTGAGTTGTAGACAAAACCAGACATTTGAGGACGTCATCTTGAGCTTTGGGAAATTTGGGAAATGTTTCACCACTTTCTGACAAAACCAAACAGTTAGTTATTTGAGAAATAATCAACAGATTATTCGAAAATGAAAAGAATCATTAGTTGCAGCCCTACTTAGAACCACAGAATGCATCATTACAGTAAAGGCATGGAGAGGATGCTGGAATCACTTTCAACATGTGATTCCAGCTTCATTTTTTTTTAGAGAAGAAGGAATGTTGCATAATTCATTTTGTACAATAGTCACTTCCACTTTGATTCATCCATTGTCTATCATCCACACTTAGTTGACTGGATGATGGTAATAACAGTGTGTATTACTGTACTTCTCATGCCTTATTGAGTGCTCACATCCTCTGCACTGTGGGTGTGGGCTCTTTCACGGCAAGTTTAACTTCCTTCTTCAATCAAACTGACATAACTGCCAAATCCAAAGTTCTGCTTTCAACCAGATGACCAAGTCGTCAGTGTTTTTCGCCTGACTGTGTTTGTGTCTGACTAGGATTCATGGTGGGCCATTCCGGACTGTACCAAGCCATTGCAATGCTCCTGGTGGCCTACTTCATCATCTGCATGACCGTGCTGTCAGTCTGTGCCATCTCCACCAATGGAGCCCTGGATGCCGGGGGCGCCTATTGTATCCTCTTCTCACACACACACACACACACACACACACACACACACACACACACACACACACACACACACACGCACACACACACGCACACACACACACACACACACACACACACACACACACACACACACACACACACACACACACACACACACACACACACACACACACACACACACACACACACACACACACACACGACAGTCAGCGTAGTATCAGTCCCATTGTCAATGGTCAACATATCATGAGCACACACTTGTAGAACTCCTTGCTACACTAAAACCAAGACAAAGTGTGTCTTTGTTTATGTAATGTAGCATTGTCTGTGACACTGAATGGGGTCTGATTTGTTCATTATCTGTTCTATAAGACACTGTTTACTACTTTAGATAAAGGTGGGGCCAGTATGTTTCGCTGCCAGGAATTTGGTAAAGTACCCCAATCAGTGCTGTTTATCTGTCAGGACAGGCCATCTTTAAGTTTATACACATGCTTTACATGCATACATTAAACAGCTTTGTCTCCTTGACATTTAGTTGTTGCAGTAATGACTTCCTGCAGATGATATAAAAGTTATACATTAAACATGGATCATATGCAGTAATTAGACCAAAGGTAAAAGAAATCCACCTACCAGCACCACTAAAGCTCACCAATTAGCATGTTATATCTCATTTGTTGAATCCATACAAAAAGTGTGAAAACTACAAGTTTTGGTTTGTAGTGGTGGGTTATATACTTTGGACAGAGCCAGGATAGCTGTTCTTCCTGATTCCAGTATTTACACTAAACTAAGCTAACCGTCTGCTGGCTGTGGATGACAGATATTTACCGTACAGACATGAGAGTGGTATCTTCTCATCTCACTCTTAACAGAAAAGCAAAAAAGTGTGTTCCCCAAAATGTCAAACTATTCTTTTAACTGTTTCCTGACCAAAAATGTTAACTAGAAGCCAGCCCTTCATAAAGGAAGATGTCAAGGGCCTAAACACTAATATAAGAATAGAAACACACACACACACACACACACACACACACACACACACACACACACACACGCACACACACACACACACACACACACCTGTTTTTCAAGTGCACTTTGCCTGAACTTCACTCAGACATGATCAGCAGAGCACTGGGTCCAGAGTTTGGCGGCAGTATCGGCCTCATGTTCTTCCTGGCCAACGTGTGCGGCAGCGCTCTCTTCGTGCTGGGTCTGGTTGAAGCCATTGTGGCCACCTTCGGAGTGCCAGAAGGTGAGTTTCATTCACAACTTGTGAAATGCTGCCAGATCAGCATTTGTCCTTATATTATTTTAGAAAAACGATTTTATATACATTTAACTTACAACATATAACAAAGATACACCACAACATTCACAATAACACACCCAAAACTTTGATTGATATCCCAATCCATCCACAAACATTAATTCATTTTCCCATAACTTTCATTAGCTTTCTGAATTACTTACTGTAGGCCAACTACAAACTATTATTATTATTGTTTTAGAGGGTTGTGGGTGGCTGGTATTGGGTGAGAGGCAGGATAGACTCTGGACAGGTCATTTACAGGGCTGACACATAGAGATAGACAACCTTTCACACTCCCATTTTAGAGTTGCCAATTAACTAACCTGCATGTCAGGGAAACCATGCAGGCACGCAAACCCCACACAGAAAGACACCAGCTGGCTGGCAGGTTTAAAATCCCAACAAAAAAACACATTTTTGCTGTGAGTTTACCTCTGCCCCATTATAGCACCAAAAGCAATCCTAATACTGTGGGTCTAGTTATTTTTGGAATAAGAGTGGGCTAAGCAAGTTGGCTGGACAAGGAATATTAGTTCATTAACAAATCGTTGATTTTCTAGGAATATAGCTCAATACATGTTCTAATACGTTTTCTTTAGTTGGTTTACCAGGTTTTTTTCTTAAGTAATGGTTTTCTAAACCAGAAAGTTCAGTCATTTAGAAAACAACATTAACAGAGCACCTTGGTAGTGGTTGCAGTGCATGCCGTATAACCCAACGTCCCGGGTTTGATTCTGGCCTTGGGATCTTTGTTGCATATCCTGCCACTCTCTCTCAGCCCCCATTTCAACACTGGCCTGTCAAATAAAGGCCAAAAATGCCAAAAAAGAAAAGAACATTAACAAACCAGGAGGGCTTAGGTCATTGAGACACTAGGATAGTTATGGAAAATCAGGGAAATGTCAGGGCCCGGGTGAGAACTCAAAGAATATACATAGGATACCAAGTAAGAAATGTTTTCCATGTGCCGTAACTGACTGTGGTAAAATAGTGAAAACATCTGAGGTGTGAAAATGTAGAACTGTGAATATAAAGCAGGACGTTTATAAAATAGAGCTTACAGTGTAGGCAGTGTTTCCTGGGTAAATAAAGCTTTAAAAATAGGTAATTTTCTGTTTTCTGCAGGGCAGTTAGACAGACATTATTGTTTATTTCTGTGAAAAGATGTTTGTGTCTTTTCAAAGCTTTTTAAATGCACCACTTCATATTGACATTCTGTGCTATAACATTATACTCTTGAACACATTCTGTCAGTCATTTTTCAACATTAACAAATCTTCCCCCACGTATCTTTTCCCTCATGACCTCCTGCCTCGACACCTTTACCATGTCATCCACCGCCAGACGGGTCTGCGGTCACTTCTGTCTACCAGGTCCTACCGTCGGGCTACTGGTGGTCTCTGCTTTACGCCACGGGCATCTCCCTGCTGTGCCTGCTGGTGTGCCTGGTGGGAGCCGACATCTACGCCAAAGCCACCTTCCTCATCTTCCTGGTGGTCATGTTTGTCCTGGGCACCATCTTCATCAGCTTCTTTGCCGTACACCCTCGTACCATTGTTCTTCCCAGTTCTGCCGCATTTAACCCAACAGCCAATGGAACAGGTCCCGGGTTTCCCACCACGGCCAACTTCACTGGCTTCAAGTTGGACACGCTGCTCGGGAACCTGTGGGGTAAGGGGGATCAGGCTGTGCCAAAAATAGTTCTCTCAGGATGTGCTCATACCAAGCATTCAAATTTAACGCTATATTACTGTTGCTTACTTGCACTAAACACAGGACTTCACTTATGAATGAGGCAAAGTCTTTGACATCAGGTCATTGGTATACAGGACAAAGGTCAACAGCAGTAGGTTTGAAGTCTGACATTAAGCATTGATCAGTTTTTACCACGACATTACAGGAAAGTAATACCTTATTTTGACTGAATTAATGTACAATGTAAGGCTTTGACTAGATTATGCCCCTAGTTAAGCTGCCATACTGTAGAGGCATTTCAGCACACATTCTTTTCTCAGAGGCTTTAACCAAGCATAGTGTTCTCCAGCTTTTAACTGGGACCGAAAATGTACTTGTACTTGTTAATTCTATTGATTTATTGTATTGCAACAACAACCCTCAAAAGATTATTATGATAGAGCTATTGATGACTGATCACTTGATCTGATGTGTGAACAATAGGTTTGGAATTTTCATATTTATTTATTGTTTGAAAGCATGACCTCAGTGACGTAGACTTTACAGGGCATCTAATGTACATCTAATGTACTGTATCTCAGTAACACCCCCACACCCCCCCCCTTTTTATTTTTTATTTGGAATGCCTCTTTGTCTGGCACCATGGCCTCTCTAATTGCTAACGCCACTGCTGGCCTGAATTGTTGCATTTCACACTACATTCCCCTATATCCCAACCCCCTTTGTGCAAATGTTGACACCAACCAGTAGGAGTCACTGCTGCAGCGACAAGGACATAATGACATGACCACCACCGGAAATAGAACCAGAGCCTCTGCGGCAGGGCTGTAGTACTTGAGTCCGGTAGACCGGAGACGCTTTTCTGTTGTCTCGGACTTGTCTTGGACTTGTTGGTATTTGGACTTGGACTTGTCTGAGACTCGGCCATTGGACTCGCCATATATTCTAGTTGGTCTCTACCGAGTCCCGTACTATATGCTTTTGTTCTAAAGTAACTTCCTCCTTCAAAACAAAACCATTGATGAAGCACGCTCGTTCAGAAAACAGGTATTAGTTTAATTCAAAATACATCTAGAACAGGCATTGAGATAGGTCTTTTCATTTTGGCCACAGACACAATGTCAGCGAGCAGTTTGTACTATGAATTATTCAGGACAAGTAATAAGGTCAAGAATGGGAACCCATTTTATATTTTAAGTAAATAATATGGCGTAATTTGATGCGATAGTGTGTTACTCTGCACTTGCTTTTTGATTATTGCAAATAATAAAGCAAAATTATCATCTTAAAGTAGAAGATATACTGTTTCTCATATCACATATATTATGAACAGGTAAGTGAGTGGTCTTGAAAAGGATTCTTTTTTTTCTGCCTCGGTCTTGAGTGTCTCTCATTTGGACTCAGTCTTGACTTGGACTTGAACCTCTTTGGACTCGGTTTTGACTCGGTCTCGACTAGTCCTGGTCTTGGACTTGTCTTGGACTCAACGAAGGTGGACTTGACTACAGCCCTGCTCTGCGTTGGTGGCTAGTGAATTTCCCTGTTGCCAGCACCAGTGAGCCCTTATTTAAAAATCAAATCAAAAGTAAACAATAACTTTGGCAGAGGACTAATGTTGCACGTGTTCTCTGGTTTTTGATGTCCATGGAAATCTATTGAAGTACTCCACTCTGTTTGCAGGGATTTATATCACATGATTACTGAGCTAACTGATGTAACTCCGGCATGCACTCAGGCACACGTGAGAGCTATTACACATTCAAGCTTCGAATAATTCCAAGATCTGGCGAAAGAGAACACAAAAACACACACACATACACACTGACATGTACAACCATAATTTTACATGTGAATAATTTAAAGTCCAGAGAAAAAGGATAATCGCATGATTAGAATTAAAACCTAATTGGGTCTAATTACGTTGTAAGGAGCAGAGGGTGCCTTACAAATTTAACTGTTGCTATTAGCTGTTAGATTATTGTCTTTATTTAACTTCCTACGATACAAAACAATACATGTTTTACTTTCATTAATCAATAAAGCACAGTACTTGGAATGGCCTTTGTTCTTGTTGGAACTCCCTCAGGGAAAACTTCTATCATTCATTGACAGAAAAACAAGAGCAGAACATTGTGAAGTGTTAGTTAAAGTTAAAGTGTTAATGACGTGATCCAAGGTAAACAGGTTTGGGAATGGTGATCAAAGGTGTCTTTGTAAGATATATCTATTTCCAATTATACACATACAGCAACGAAGACCTAAAAGAAGATTAGTTTTTTTATAAATAGATTCAACATCCTGTGATTGATTAGTTGCTGCTCTGCAAACAGCAGAAAAGATGTGTAGAGAATGGTTTTCTCAAACGCTGTAAAACATGATGAGGTTTGGTAGCAAGCAGGTACAGAGGAGTGTCTGCCAACAAACCAAATTGAACTTTCTTTTAGAAGACTAATGGTGCTGATAAAAGCACACCTACAGTGACTTATCCGTTGTTATCTCTTCCCTCAGCTGACTACACTGTGGATTACACAACAGGAACCACGATGACTTTTGCCACCGTTTTTGCTGTAATGTTTAATGGCTGCACTGGCATCATGGCTGGGTCGAACATTTCAGGTAGGTGAGATCAGAGCAGAGGCCTGTACTACGAATCAAGATCAACATGCCCTGGATTTATTTCAGTTACCCGGCTTCACCTAACCTAACAACCGCGGTCCCACATAAGCTGTGTCACGATGGTGGTCAACAGCATGACCAACTGCAAACATCTACCAGAGCCGCATATTTTACATAAGAAGAGCAAACTATAATTCTACATAAATATGAAGACAGACACGGTTTTACAGGCAAAATGCAATACAGTTGCGTGCGTGCGTGTGTGTGTGTGTGTGTGTGTGTGTGTGTGTGTGTGTGTGTGTGTGTGTGTGTATCTATCTATATCTGTGTTTGGACACACAGTAACCCTGTCTTTCTACCAGGTGACCTGAAGAATCCTAGCTACGCCATCCCCCGTGGCACCATCACAGCGGTCATCTTCACCTTCATCATCTACAACCTGCTCAGCGTACTGGTGGCCTGCTCCTGTGACCGGTCAGTAACACACATGTTAAAAAAAAAAAAATAAGTCCTGTATATGCGTACACTTTATTTTGGACTTTATATTATTTGATGTAGAGGTTAAAAAAAAAAACTAGGTTAAACTTGAGCTGTCTTGCATGGTGTCTTGGTTTTATACTACCCACTAAACACATTCAGTTATATCATTTACATCTACAAACAAAAACACAGCAGTGAAACCGCCCATAATTGAACATAAATCCACACTGATCCAACAAGGTAATTAAACCTTTGCGTTGAGTATGAGAGCTGCGTGGTGCTGCAGTAATAGATTTTTGCATGTTTTGTTTTCCGCAGCTGAAATCCAATACTTAGTGACTATCAGATAATACGAACAGGGTTCATTTTCTGCTTCACCAAACTGAATTGGAACATCAGAGGGAGCCGATTTCAAAACCATCAATTCCAAGTGAATGTTATTCAACACCAGGTGGCAGTTAATCAATCTGAACAACTGCAGTACGTGTTAATAAAAGTGGACAAAATAATGGAAACAGTACTTCAAGCCCATTTTTGACACTGGATGATTACTGAATGAATCATTATTATAAAGTAATAGAGGCTAAATGTCAATCCAGCGATTACTCAACAACAGAAACCATAATACAGACCTAGTTGTGTAGACGCAGACACAAAAACAATAAGCTGATATGTGTGGCATTATATTTTTGTCTCAATCCAGAGCAGACATTCTCAAAAAACAAAAAAAAATGATCGTTTGCATGCACATACTAAGACAAATCAGCCAATCAGAAAAATCTACACCAATCTCTGATTGGCTGAGATCGTGGCACATTGTAACACTCCGCAGACTTGAGCAGATCAGAGAATTTGAGAAAGGGCAACTGACTAAAACTAAGGTAAAATATGCGCTTATGTGGATAAAAGGATACCCACAAATGCTTTTATAAAGCACAGGAAAGGTAATTGTTTGCTGAAATTAAATAAGTCTCTGTGTGATAATATCATTTTTGTGCTCGCATTAAAAAAAAAAAATCTACGCTCTAAATGTCCTGCAAGATTGAGACACCCAACTGTCTGAAAACAGTTTGAGAAAATGTGGATTTCTGGATGGGGAATTTTGAATTTTTTTTATTTAATTTTAAATGTTATTCTTCCAAGTAGGAGGCTGGATTGTATGCCCTCCAACTCATTTTTTGCAGAGATACTGTATGTGATGAAAAGACAGACAGCAATGTCTTCAGTAGTTTCATTACAATATTCTAACAATGTAGCATACATTATATTTAAGGATAGTGGGCAGCTAGCTGTATCAAAAGTAAAAAGACTTACCATATTGTTTTTACTACAACCCCAAATCAGAAAAAGTTGGGACAGTATGGAAAACACAAATAAAAAAAGAAGGTAGTGATTTCTAAATGTACTTTGACTTGTATTTCATTGCAGACAATGTGAACACAAAATATTTCATGTTTTGTCTGGTCAACTTAATTTAATTTGTAAATATACATCGTTTCCTGTCATTCAGACCTGCAACACATTCCAAAAAAGGTTGGGACAGGAGCAATTAAGGGCTAGTAATCAGGTGAATTGGTTAAATAATGATGTGATTTGAAACAGGTGATGTCAACAGGTGATTGTAATTATGATTTGGTACAAAAGCAGCATCCAAGAAAGGTCTAGTCCTTTAGGAGCAAAGATGGGCCGAGGATCGCCAGTTTGCCAACAAATACGTGAGAAAATTATTGAAATGTTTAAAAACAATGTTCCTCAAAGAAAGATAGGAAGACATTTGCTTATTTCACCTTCAACAGTGCATAACATAATTAAAAGATTCAAGGAATGTGGAGGATTTTCAGTGCGTAAAGGACAAGGGCGCAAGCCTAAGCTGAACAACCGTGATCTCCAATCCAGGATACGGGTACTTGACTGGCCTGCCTGCAGTCCCGACCTGTCTCCAATAGAGAATGTGTGGTGCATTTTGAAGCGCAAAATGCGACAACAAAGACCCCGTACTGTTGCCCACCTGAAGACTTGTTTGCAGCAAGAATGGGACACAATTACACCTGAAACACTTCATCACTTGGTGTCTTCAGTCCCTAAACGTCTTTTAAGTGTTGTGAAAAGGAATGGCAACATTACAAAGTGGTAAATGCTTTACTGTTCCAACTTTTTTTTAAATGTGTTGCAAGAAAACAAAATAGGAATTTTGTTTTTTTGAAAGAAACAAACAATAAAAATCATGAGGAACACATTAAATGATGTGCTGTTGTATTGTCTGCAATGAAATACAAGTCAAAGTACATTTAGAAATCACTACTTTCTTTTTTATTTGTGTTTTCCATACTGTCCCAACTTTTTCTGATTTGGGGTTGTACTACTTAACTACTAACTTAACTACTTTCTGATAAGCAACCACATATTAATTCATCCACTTATTATTAGCTGTCCATGGTCTTCCATAACTAACCACAATCTCTCTCTGTGTGACGATATTTGATAAGTTTTTACAACTGCAACAGTTAAGCATACTATTAGCATCTAGCTAAGTGATGTTTTCTTAGTTTTGAGTTGTTGCTGGAGAGACCTACTGCCGCTTAACATTGACAACTTTTTACTCTTAATGGAATATTCCACGGAGTCTCTATTTTGAATAAGGGTCACCGATCGGTATCGGCCGATAATGGCTTTAAATAGATCGGTGGTCTCCATAAATGCCGATCAGATAGGCCGATCAGATGACGCACTACCATGGATGTATTAAGAGCGCACTACTAATGAGAACATTTTCTACATGGAGCTAAAATGGCGGCCTCCCTACATTCACCGGTCTGGCAGTTCTACAAGGTGTCTGAACAGTGTCTGAACAGTGTCTGAACGGCGGCAGAACACAAGACCCCACAAGGTTAAAGGGCTCTTTGAAGGTTAAGACTTGGTTTTAGGGTTAGGGTTAGAATTAGGTTATGGTTAGGGTGAGGGTAAGGGTTAAGGTTAGGGTAAGGGGCTATGGAATGCATTATGTCAGTGATGGGTCCCCACAGAGATAGAGAAACAAACGTGTGTGTGTGTGTCTGTGTCTGTGTGTTGAAGAAATGTCTGCAGTGATTGAAAGGACATTTTTTAGATTTTGAGCTAGGACAAAAAGCCAAACAATTACTGATACATTCTCTAAACATGTGTGACTGTTACGAAATGGCGTAATTTTCAGTTCATAAAAGCGATCGGTGATCGGTATCGGTATCGGCCGATACGTCTTTCAGCAATCAGTGATCGGCCCCAAAAATCCTGATCGGAGCACCTTTAATTTTGAATAACAAACACTTGCTACCTGTAGGCTTGTAAAATGGCTGTGTAAAGTTTGTTCTTTTCACTCAGCTTGGATTTACAACAGATACAAAGTACTTCAATATCAACCAAGAGTCTTGGCAAAAAAAGTGTCAAAACATATCAAAATGTCCATAGAAACCTAGTTGACACTCAAGATCGGTGAAGTATTCCTTTAATGAAGTGTTAGCATGCAGCTAACAGTCCATCAGGGCCACGTGGATAACTTTGGTGTCTGTGTCCTCACTTCACTCTTAAAGTTAGAGCGGTCAAGTCTTTACCTTGATATTGCACTTCTTTCTATTTATTTGTCTACCCTCTCCCTCTCTATCTATCTCTCTCGATCTGTCTTTTGCTGAGTGCCAGAGTTCAGTATTGATGTAGCTCTAAAGCGAGTGTTGCCAAGGTGCTAAACTGACATGACAGGGCTATAAAAGAGCATCAGAGATCAATACTGCCTTCATTTACCCTGCCACACTGTCCTCCCTGCGTCTGCCTACCACACACATACTCCCTAATAAGAGACCATGATGTGTTTCTTAAGACACTTTCTCCACCTCTGCAGTACTCTATCTTTTCCCCTAGAGTCACACATATTACTTGTTCGATATGTTGGTGCATGTTTACATATGGTTTCCATCTGTTAGAATTATCTAAAGTAGTTTCCCTTGTACAAAATGACTTATGTTGGATATGTTATTCGTTTATTAATGAAGGCTCGAGGCATTGTCAGTGTTTTGAAGTGGGGCCAAATCAGCACTGAGCCCCCACTCACATGACCCAAATAAGGAAGCCATAAAGTTCCCTCACATGACGTGTGTGTGTGTGTGTGTGTGTGTGTGTGTGTGTGTGTGTGTGTGTGTGTGTGTGTGTGCTGTTAAATTAGTCATGTTTCACAAAGCAGAACTCTGATTAAATGAAATCACATCATAATAAAAAGTGTGTGGATGTGCTGACTGGCAGTGTTTTGGGATGTCAAAGAGTAAGGTTACACATCTTACTTCAGTTTATTTATTTAGTTCACAGAAGAGCTATTAAAGTTAAATGTAAGCCAAAATGAAAAGTCTTTCTTTAGGAGTCATACAAAGTAATACGTTATGATTTAGGAGTATCATCTGTTTAACGGAACGCAGATATGTTAAATTGAGCAATACGATAAAGGAGTCTGGAAAGTAGTAAACATTGGCACAAACTTGACACACCAGAAGAAAGACAGAGGCGTACTCTTCTACTGGCAATGAGAAAGGAGTCTCTTGCCTATTTTAGTGGGTTTTACCACATTTAAAAAAAACCTGCATAGACATGCTTATTTTAAATCTAATAGATAAACGCTAAAATGAATGGATAAACCATTAAAAGAGTTCGCTAAAAGTAATAGATAAACGGTTGAAATACTTGAATGTAATTGGTTTATCTTTTAAAAAGTTAGCCAAAAGTATGAAACAGTTGAAAAAGTGCAAAGTGCAAATTGACAGTTCAGTTGTATGAAAACATTTTATAAAAAAAAACCTTTAAAAACCACTGACATATAGTATGAAGTGGATTGTAAATGCATTATGCATACCCCCCATTGAGGGGAGGTGCCAAATAGCCACTGCAGTCCCTTCTCTAGTTGCGTGCCTGGGGGGTAATTTCCCCACAGAAAAAAAATCAAATGGTAGCAGGTCAGGTGCAAACTCAGCTGGAACTAAATACTATCTGGGCACATGATGTGTGTAAACTGCATGCCTGATATGCCTGCTAGGCCTGTGCTGTTGCTAGCAGAAGACGATTTCCCTCAACTTCATCAATGGAGATTTTACTGATATCGGCAGCGGCATGTGACATCACACCATGTGCATTATGCATGTGTGTGTGTGTAAGAGAGCTTATGCACCCAAGGCTTCTGTGGAAATCTGGTCATATGTCTTAATGACTTACTATAGAAAGGACATGTAAACAATGCTTGTATATGGAAAGTGAAACATCGAGTTTCTTAGAGCTGTATACAGATTGTTTGATTATGAAATACAGAAGGCGTAAAATCCTGTTTTATTGGTTTCATGCCCGGGACATCGTTCCCTGGCTTATCTTCACTTAGGCCTAGCTCGGGGTCGTTTGGTTTATTGAGGCTGACCAGAATTGAACTGATAAACGTGTTATCTTGCTGAAAATGTATAATAATTTCTTGGAAGCACTAAAACTTGTGGGGTATCGTCATATTGTGCACTTGTATCTGTTCATCCTCATGCAGTCTGGCTTTGTGATTTTTGACTTTTTTTAAAATGCTGGTTAATGTGAGAAAACAAGAAGAAAAGTTATTTTAATAAGGTAGATCAATCTGACAATGTGATCAGTTTTCCTCTGCATTGTAATGGCTGGAATTTACTTCACTTCCCTAGATTAACACAATGGCCTGATTGTCTTTAGGCAATATTTGGCTCACAAGAATGCATCCATTGACTGGCCAGCAGCCACTTTCAGGAGATGATAAGTGGGCCAACAGTGACAGTGACAGGTCCCACTGGTGAACAATCTATTTTAATATCCAGCTTTCATTTTCTAATGGAGGAAATAGCAGCTTTTATGCATTACCTGTTTGTAAGCAGTGTGCTGCAGTGTATTTCATCTTCTGCTTCTGGAAAAACATTTCCATTCACCGCTGTTTCTGCTACATTAAGTCAGCTCACTCCAAGAAAAAATATTACCAACAATACCTAAAGTGCTCATAAAACGTTATTGATTTTCTGTAAGGAAATTAGAGAAAGACCCAATATTTATCAAGGCACAAGAATTTAAGAAACATCCATTTACCAAGGGCAAATTGTTCTCGAAACGAGGGAAATTTTGGTTATCCATTATACACACATCACATACCTATTCAAAGAAAGCGTTTTGTGAAAACTACTCTGAAATATCTGTATAGGAATGTGTTGATTTTGTTATAAAAAAAGTGATCAGTATGAAGGGAAACCAAAACCCTGAGGCAAAAACCCATCTTACATTTATCTCACCCAACCAGTTGTACATGCCAACTCTAAGTAACACACGCTCTGACACACAAGAGTGAGGCAGGCAGGCAGGCAGCAGGTTTTTTGGCATTAAATTATGCAAACAGTCAGGCTAACTAAATTATCATGGATTAAAATATGACTGCTTCTATTAAAGTCTTTCGTCATGTTGTGGCATTACCACACCACGTGTCAGGGAAGCCCTCACTCCAGAGACAAGACTCCAGGGTAACTATGAGGATGGCAGTATCTGATTTATTATGGGATGTCACTGTGGGATATGGTAGGTAGGCATATGCTTGTGTATCTTGTGTGATTTAAATAGAATATAAGGATGTTTCTAAGTGTGTAAGTAAACACTTTTGTATGTCTGTCCTAACCTTCTATCAAGCATCCGAACAGGTGTATGAACAGATGAACGAAGGATTGACCTCAGTCATATTTAATTATATATGATTCACACATCAACACAACCTTACAGTGTGTAGCATTTACTGTTTATACACATGTACAAATCATTCACAGGTGGACTTAAAACTGTTTTATGCTTGTACAGTATGTGTTCAAGCTCAAAGTCCACTTACTTTATTTTCTCCCTGACCTCACGGCCTACATCAGGGGATAGATGTTGCTCAGTTGTCATGAGAGCAAGATTAAGTATTTATAAATATAATAGCATAATGAGCATAATTAATGCTTATTTCGTTTTCATATGAAATTATTATTCACAAGAGTACTTGTTACAAAGAGAGAGACATAAAAAATATATGAATACAAACACTTCAAAATGTCCTCATATCTGCTAACAATAACAGTATAGTGTGTTCGAAACCATGTATGATTTGTTCATATGCTGCTTGTAAATGCCAAATGAAAGGGTTCAAATAAAGTTTGACTGGAAGATGGTTTAGCTACAGGTTGCAGTTGTAAAAAAAAAAATGGTTTCCTAATGCTGTCAGGATAACCTATTTTATTCCAACTGAGCTTTTCTATTCTTGATAAAAAAATATACATTTTAAAACAAGTTCCCACTGATGGTTCTAAAATAAAAGCAACACTGCCTGTTGTAGTTACGGGAGTTGTCCAAAGGGTGGCAATCACACTCTCTTACCAACCAGCTCTTTAAAGGAAGCTTTAGAGTGACAAACTAACCTTTACATAAGGCTCTTTTAAATTGTTACCCTCTGCAAATTGTAGTTCTGCATCATAGCTTTAAAAGTAGCACTGACAGTACTGAGTGTGTGTTTTTTTTTTGTCTTTTTTTTTCTTCTTTTTTTTTTTACAGCCATGAGTGCATTTTCTGCTTCACAGCTATTAGTACTGCAAATAAAATGAAGCTCATCTAGATGTAAAAGCCGTACAACTGTACAACCGTACAACTTCTGAGATTGTCGCTGGTGATATACCACTATGGTAAGAGATGCTGATGATGGTGATGAAGGCTCAGGGGATGTGAAACAGAGGGGAATCTATTAACCTTATGTGACCAGCTAGCCAGCCATGACAGATTGCCCTGTCACTACTTTATCAAGCTCTTTTGGTAGTGTGTATGTGTGTGTGGATTAGGAATTTAAATCTACACTTAAAGCAACAGAGTGAGCATGACGACTCACTCTGTTGCACCACAGTTTTTTATTATTTTAGAACTGGTTTCATGCCTGAATATTAACTAACTGGTTTATTGTGTGTATGTGTTTCTTTGCTCTATTGTTCTTTGCTCTATTGACGTGTGTGTGTGTGTGTGTGTGTGTGTGTGTGTGTGTGTGTGTGTGTGTGTGTGTGTGTGTGTGTGTGTGTGTGTGTGTGTGTGTGTGTGCACACACGTGTTCTCCACAGTGCAGTGCGTCAATGACCTGTAGGCTAATCCGCCCTGCGCTATAGAAGCTTTTGTATTAATTACTGACTTGACAATTATAATAATTTTAATCTGCTGGGCCTTCTTTTGTTGTGCTATCTCTGACATGCAGCCTTGTGAATATGTTTGCAATTGGCACCCCACCCCCCACCCCCCAAAGTGCCTCTGTCCCTCATCTCTCTTCTGCTGCACCCCCCTCCATACACACACGCTGTGTCTAATTTCTCGCACTTTTCTAGAAAAGTCACAGCACTTTCTTTTTCCTCCATCCTCCAAAAACATGCTGCATTTCTGCTGTGTGTCTTGTCTCTTATCTTATTTCCATTCCTCTGTTTTCCTATTCTATATTTTGTGACAAATCAGGAGAAAATTTGTTTGAGACCTGTTTCTCTCTCAGGAACAAACTTCTTTTCAGCTTCTAGCTTTGTAAATATCTAATGTTAAAAGGAAATATAAATAAATTATACAAATATAACTGTTCATCCATCTACATGACGTTCACAACACTTTCAAACGAGGCCACGCCCATTTAGAAGTACCATTGGCGCTTATTGAAATGTGCTATCTTTATCTACAGAGTATTTTAGAGTATTGTTATTCCTCTCAGTCTTTACATCATATCCTCTCATTCTCAGGCTTTCTGCTCATCCTTGTCCAGACAGTAGCCATTGTAAGGCAACAAGTCCAGCATCCCTTCTCCCCTCATCCTCATTCCTTACTTTTCTCTCCCCCCCCCTCCCTTTCTCTTGGGACTATCGCCCCACAGCAGCATTCTTGGCTTCACTTTCTCCCTCCTGTCCTTGTCTAACATTCATCCTTGTCTATCATTCATCCATCCATCCACACAGCCACGCTCCCTCTTTTTGTTATTCACCCCTATCTCTCCACTGCAGAGATTCCAGTCATTTTCGCCCCCTCCCTAACAATTGTGGTAGTACAGGCCAAGTCCTCAACAACATGTTCTGTCTGAATTAAAAGCTGCTGGGATTGGAGGGAGAGGCACACGGTTGATGAGCAACAGACGGAGGAGAAAAAGGAAGGATTTGGGTGACAGAGGTTTCGATTTTTATTTTAAATGGCTTGGCAGGCACTTGGTGGTGTCCATGAAAGATGAGGCAGTTTATTATAATAGTTGAATACCTCACCTGTCATCTTTGGGAAGCACTCAACTTGTATTTTAATTCAACTTTTTGAACAGTTCACACAAGCATTGATGAGTAGAGAGCGGTCCTGAGGACACTGCCGGGCGAGCTCAGTGCAATCATCAGTTGAGAAAATAATCTCCCCACAAGGTAAATTTAGTAGGTGTTCTGGAGCTTTCTTAAACAACCGAGTCTCTTGCCATTCCTTGAATTTGTTCTGCCTATTTCAGCTCAGGCCCTTAACATAATTTCCCAAATCTCGTCGTCTCACCAGTTAGACATTTTCTTTGTCATCTTCGTGTAAACCTTTCTTCTTCAGCCTCGGATGTTTGGATTCTTCCAGTTAACAATTCCACCCACCCGCTCACTGTGAATTCTCCAAACAATGACCTGCTCTATTCACACATGGGCTCAATTGAACATTACACTGACTTTGTACGGGGGAGCTGGCAGGGTAAAGTCTGTTTAATGTCCGGCCCAACTGATTTGTACATGTACCATCTCACATACAGCTCCTCCAGGCAGGCACGTGCACAGATAGACCCCAGGGGGTGCTCAGGCACCTGCACTTTTAGCCTCTGACTAGATAAGTGCCCTTTTTGCTAGACATTTTCTTTTCTATTTCTTTTTCTACTTTAGTTTTTTTTTATGTGGCCCATGGCATCAATTCTCAAATATAAGCGTGTTGTAATGCTCAACAACTGTATTTGATTTCCAATTCCAATTCTGCAAGACTGCGCAAGCCTCTACCTCACACAGAAACCACAGTAAACTCACGCAAATGTTTTTTCTCGCTTGAGCCTCTTCTCCCCCAAAATGTCTGTGCACGTCCCTGGCTCTCGGTACTATCGAGATAAGTTCAGGGTTGCAGTGCATCTGTGAAAGGGGCTTATGTTTGTGTTTCACTGGGGACTTTGACTGTGCCGTGATGGTGTACAGGCTTTTCCTGAGGGCTGTTTGACCCTGAATACTGGAAAATAAAATGGTTGTCAATTGCTATCCTATATCAGTCAGCCCCTAGTTACAAGCATTGTGGAGAGATGATGGAGTAAAACAAACAAGTGGCTGGAAATTGCCAGTTGCCACTGAATAGAGAGGCTAAAAATTGGAAAAAAAATGGAGCTGTAAAACAAGATAGTACCATGGGAAGACAGGGCTATGGAAAAGCTGAGATGTGCAGAGTACATGTAAAGTGTTGGGAGGGGAGAGAAGGCTGTGCATGTGTGTGTGCGTGCGCACAGAGGCCTTGTTAGTTATTGATCTCATTTAATAATACTTAACCACAGTCTTCTCCCCTGAGAGCACTTAACTCTTCCTCTCCCTCCCTCTCTCTGGCTCTTACAACCCCTCTCTGCCTCCCTTTTACCTTCTGTTTGCTTCCTTTTCCTCCGCTGTTTCTTTATGTGTCTGTATATCTCTTCCTCACCTCTTATGTGTACCGTGGCTACACTCTAAAAGTACCTACAAGGTCAAGGTGAAGTAAGGCTAAAGACCAACATTAAATCCCAGCAGTAAAGGGTAAGGTTCTGTGCTGGTCCGTTTGTTACTATGGAGTCGATTCAGTCGTCTGCTCATTCAAAGCACACCAGGCCAGATGCAGGCTGTAAAGCATGTTCAGCCTGTTACTATTCAGACTTCTGAAGTGTGCTCTGAGGATTTTGCCACTGGCTCTGCTTGCCAAAAGAGTTCTTCTTTGTTTTTCCCCCACTGGCATGGTGGAAAATTGGGACAATGGTCACCTTTGCATGTCTTTCAGCTAAGGTGTTGCCTTTATAATTTATTATACATTAAATTAAGTTTTGGTTAGGATGAAGGCTTTTACAAAGCATACTTATTCAGTGTTTTTCATTTAAGACCAGAAACCTTGAAATAAGTCTTGGTTTGATTCTGTTGATTACTCAGTATCCTCAGTACTCAATCACATGATCTATGTAAATATCTTGTTGACCTTGAAAAAGGCCATTCAAGGGACATTCCACCAATTTTATACGTATTACCTCAGTTTATTTGTTATGAGGATTACTAGCCTGTGAAAACAGCTATATAATGTTTTCTGAAGCTCTGGAGGAGCTTTTTAAAGTGTGAAAAAAACCCAACCCTGATGATGTCATAGTGATGTTATCAGTGGTATCTCGGTTTGAGCTTGAAACAACTAATGAATGACGTCAAGCTGTATGTAGGATCCAGTGTTTTGGAGCTTGACCCATAGTAGAGACTATATCTCCTATGCTGCTGCTTTGATTTCAACCATTCATGTTTTAAATATATCTTTCTTACTTGCAAAGAGCAGTGTACAAAACATTCAGCCAGCAGCTTCTGTTGTTAGCCGGCGTTGACTGATGCTTTCGTCAGTTAAAATGACAAAACGTGCTGCGACAGGTCATATCAGCTGTCACTAATTAAAGTTAATTCCATCGGGCTCCTGGGTAGCTCGCCTGGTAGACCAGGCGCCCATGTGCATAGGCTCAGTCCTCTACACAGAGGCTCAGGGTTCGAGTCCAACCTGCGGCCATTTGCTGCATGTCTTTCCCCTTCTCTCCCCCCTTACCCATCTACAGCTGTCCTGTCTATTAAAGGCTAAAATGGCCAAATAATTATCTTTAAAGTTAATTCCGTGAGTACCTGGAGGCCAGAAATTAGCTTCCAGAACTTCCCAGTTAAACATTCATTCATATCATATTAATAAGTTAATCTTAGAAACGTAATACGTTTTCTCTAGAAGCCAGCAGCTAAGTTTACAAGGATTTGCCAAACTTGAAGATACATGGCAAGCTTACCAAAACAGACTACATACAGACAGCTTTTGTATTTTGCTTGTTTTTAACAATTTGGTTTTAGCCGAGTTAGCATGCTGTGCTTGTGTAAAACATGGCGGTAGTGTAAACAAAAATCATTGAAGACATTGTTAAAAAACAAACAAACAAAAACATAGCGGTGGTGGATGAGATACTGCGGACTGATGGTGCATTGATAAAGTATTGGCTTTTTACTCAAAGTTTTTATTGCACTTATATTAACGATTGTAGGTGGAGGAGCTCAGCCCCGACACATAGCCAAGGAGATGCTGCAGCGTGATAATACATTATACCAAAACCTTAAAAAGGACCAATAAAAGAACCTGTAACCTTGGAGCTTATCAATACTTTGGTCTTTAATAATTTAGCGCCTTACTGTCTAATGTTTCGTTCCAAATAATCCTGTTTCAAAAAGGAAATACATCATGTTAAGGAAATAATAATACCATTTCATGGGATCTTTAAAGCTGCAGCCATTTTGTTTTCTGGGCATTTTTTCTGGAGCAGCTCAACTCTTAAGATATCATTTTTGAATGCTGGTTTGCACATTCAACAGACACAAAGCAACATTAGCATTCATTTGGTGTTGTGTTTTGGTCCACCTGACAAATGGAAATCCAATGTTCACTCTTCTTGGCGTGCTGTTTGCTGCATGGCAGGTGGTGTACAGTGGGAAACAGCTGCCTCGCTGCTGGAGAAGGGGGTGAAAAACCAAAACAATGAGCTAAAGTTGGCTAAAAAAGCACCGTAGAGGCGCAGAACTGGGCAATAATTCTCTGTGGGTTTGTCACTATGAACGACCCCTTTTACATTAAACATAATCATTTAATTCACTGTTGATTGATTAGTACAGCTTTAATGCTTTTTTTGTTTTTGAATATAAGAGCACAAATAATAACTGTCATCAGCTATAATCTAAAAAAAAAAACAGCAGCACCATATCCACCCACCCCTGTTTACAAACAGGAAGACAAGGGCAAACAAACAAAAAAAGCAGTCAAAATAAATGCTGTCCTTGTAATGTTGATGGAGAGATTCATTAGAGGGATTAACCTTTGCGTTCTACGGAGTCTTAGTATTGACTTCTAGGACCATCATGTCCATATTGCAGAGACACAAATGGTCCCGTAATGGTGCAATGACCGTAACAGTGATGTTAGCCATAAGCCAGAGCCATCTCGGTAACTAGCTCTGATCCCACTTGAGCATTTATTGGACATTTTCTTCAGGATCATTAAACTAGATGATTCTGAATTGTTGTGTTACTCGTGATGAGGAGTGACCTCGCCCTCTAAGAGCTGAGACGACCAGGATCACAGCAGACTAAGCACTGTTGATGATGAGAAGCTTCATGCTGCTGTTATAATATACCTAAACGCTCCTTGTCAGCGCTTCATTTTTCATCTCATTTGAAAAATCGCAGATAATTAATCCTTAATGTCCGACCAACGCGCTGGTGAATTATCAGAAGCACAAACACATGAAATTATGGATTAAAAGATGAATACGCATGAATACTCAAATGAGGGCATGAATAAAAATGGTAAACAAATGAGCTGAAGGATGGGGCGGGCCGGGAAGAGCGAGAACAATCGGCCAAACAATCTCTGCGGGCTCCTTTTAGTCGTTCAGCTTTGTTTCCTCCTCTTCTCTAAATGAACTCCTTTAATCTGTCACCAGCTCCCTCGCGCTTTTGTTCTCCTCTTTATTTGGATGGCAAAGCTCATTTCAGCTGGATGATCCGATCAATAATTACTACCCACACACACAGACACACACAGACACACACAGACGCACACAGACACACACAGACACACACACACACACGCTATTTGTCATCGCTGTCACCCAGTTTGCTGCGGCTTTGTTTTTGAGAGCCAGTTTGGAAATGTCAAGCTTTTCAAGATTTATTTTGCTCCTGCTGCACGTCAGAGAAATTAATAATCAGCCTATAAGTTTTGACCCACATCATCACTCAACACACACACTTTAATTTATCATCATGTTTAGCACCCCTTTTTGTGTACGAAACTCCTTTTTCCGTGCAACAAATACAATGAGACTCCTCTCCAATCATGTGCCTGCGTATCAGACCAGTGAGCAGTTCTTTGGTGTTATGAATATGTCTGAGAGTCTGATTACAGGAATGGTTCATAAACTTTTCACTGCAATATACACACACATGCCAAATAAACAAAGTAGTTGGCATTTCCTAATTTCGAGGGTGATGTTAACTTCTCAGCAGAACCTTTGTTTCGTTGATTTGTTGTAATGCAAAAGTGTGTGTGTGAGCACTGCCTGCATTTCAGGCTCCATATGAAATAATAATGTTCTCAGATCTTTGGATGGAGTGAACAATACTTAACAAGGGCCATGATAATAAGTATTAAAATCACTGGACCTGAAAGAAAACGTGATGGAGAGAGAGAGAGAGAGAGAGAGAGAGAGAGAGAAAGGGAGAGAGAGAGAGAGAGAGAGAGAGAGAGAGACTAGAAAAAAAACTTAAATGGGTTTTAAAAGCACCATCATGAGGGAGATGGAGGGGATGAGGGAGGGGAATAGTGTGTGTGTGTGTGTGTGTGTGTGTGTGTGTGTGTGTGTGTGTGTGTGTGTGTGTGTGTGTGTGTGTGTGTGTGTGTGTGTGTGTGTGTGTGTGTGTGTGTGTGTGTGTGTGTGCGCTTGCGCACGCATATTGAAACACAAAGACAGATTGAGATGGATCAGGAGAGAGGGAGAGAAACACTTTGCACTCTAATTCTCCTCTCTCTAGCTGTGATGTATTGAAAAGAGGTGGGGGGCAGGCTGCAATCATGCACACCCTGCTGTGGTTTTTGTACTCTGATCTCTTTTTCTCCTTGTCTAGTGCAAGGTGTCTCCCACACACTCACACACTGGAGTGAGCCCCTTATTCCACGATCTCATCATTAGGCACCCTGGCAGAGTAATCATCACTTCCTCTTCAATCATGTTCTTTTTCATTGGACACGTTTTGCCCCCACAGAACAAATGAGTTTGAAATGACGCACAACTTTGGACAACTTGATTTTTATTTCCCAATATGAATATAATAAAATGAATAGTTATCTGTTTATGGTTATAGAGATGATGGGTGCCAATATCTATACTTAAATATAAAAAAGCGCTATATAAGTATAAAAATCCAAGAAAATGAATGGGTTATTAGCCATGGTAGTGGCATGGCTTTCAGGGTGGCAATGTCAGTCTAGACCGAACTATTGGATTGCCAAGACATTTTGTGCAGACATTCATGTTCCCACTGGATGGATTTGAATTATTATGAATAATAACTATAAATACAAACACACAAAACTATACTAAACATAGTTTGCAAAAACAATCCCAGATGCAAGGTCCACTTAACCGCTTTTTCAGGAGCTTTCAACTGTATTACATGGTCTTTATCAGCAGAGGGAATTTACTTGAATGTACTGGAAATTGATCTGTTGCTTAATTAATTCACCTACTTCATTTTTCCCATCTTTTATTTATTTCTACTTAAAACTATCAAATGAAACTAAAGATGCCACAGACATAAACTGAAAAAAAAACCAAATGGTTTTCTTTGTACTTGGTTCGTAGTAAATGCCAGAACTAAATTTCAATTCAGGTTTTTTAAAGTAATCTCTTCAATTGTATTCCCTATATCTTTACAGTGTCCTGCTTCAGAGGGATTACAGCTTCCTAAGAGACATCAACATCTGGAACCCTTTTGTCACCATCGGGGTTTATTCCTCCACTTTCTCCGCTGCCATGAGCAACCTCATCGGAGCCTCGCGCATCCTCTACGCCCTGGCCAGGGACGACTTGTTTGGTAGGTAGCATAATCATTTCCTGCTCTAAAACTGCTGTTAGAGTTCTTGTTGGGGGATAGAGGCAGACAGGCTTTGGGACTGAGACGAGCAGCACTGATGACATTTCAGTGAACAAAGTAAAATAGACCCTTTTGTATGCTAATTACATAATTGAAAGATTAAATAACTTTTTCTAAAAATGTTTTTTTTCTTCTTTTTGTTGAAGACTTTGAATGGTCTCATTGGACACCCAAAACCATTCTATTGAAGTTTGACAATATCATTTTAACTCAAAGTCCACTTACTAGCACTTCACGTCATAGCTCAGAAGCTAAAATACTTCAGTAGGATACGCAGCTAGAGAGTCAATAAAGAGGAGCCACGAAGAAAGCATTGAATCAGATAAATAAAAAGTTATTTTCTGATTGTTCATCCTGTCTGTGTGTGTGTGGGTTACACCTGTGAGTCGCTATGTAAGGCAGAGGGATGTGACAAAGCTGCGATACCTAGGAATAAGAACGAGCTGCACAACCGGCACGCTGTTAGTGGCTGGGGATTACACACTCATATGGGGCCCAGAGGCTCTTTATTGATGCTCATAAACGTCCCTCACAGAAAAATAAGAAGAAAAGAGAAAATACAAGCAGTCCTCTTAGACTCTGCACAACCAGACATCCCCACACACTTCTGGTGGGTCATAAGTGATGATTGAGAGGGATTATTTTTGTACCATTACCATTATGTGTCAAATCAATTGAGTTACAGAGTTAATCTTTTTTAGTAAAAACATATTTCCTTGTGTATCCGACCAGCACAGAAACACTGTCTGTGGAAACACGAAGTTGACATTTTCATTTACTTTGAGTGATTTATTAATTATTTTTCATGACACAGATGTGTCATAAAACACAGATATTATATTATATGTAAAAAAGTGATACAAAAATACGACTTATATTAAACTAACAGTTGGTACAGTACGTTAAGTTCTAAATAGGTACGAATTTCTCTAACTTCCTGAATTCTAAATCTCACCAGGAAGTTTAGATTAAAATAAGACTTTTTTGGTGGTTTTATGCTTTTATCGAATCTATCAATCTATCTTTTTCCATTATTTTTTTTCACACAGCTACTTCCGCCACTTTTTACTGTGGCCAACCAAGTACACTATGATTGTCTTAGAGGAGAGACTGTCCTAAGGTGCGGGGACCATATCCCTTTCTGTTTGATGCATTACTTTTAGACTACAAAGACATGCAAAAGACAGAGCTTTTGGAGAGAGATTAGGAGGGCAGTGTGATGGAGCCATGAGGAGGCTATGATAGCAGGATTTTGGTCCCATCGTTAAGAGTAGCCATTATTAAACCAGTATAAACATATTTGCCTTCAGAAATGGTTTGACGACATGTTATATGAACTATTTCATTTCAGGAATACTGAACCCTTATTATGTATTGTATGTCTGGTGAATTTTAAGAAACTAATTAAGCAATGAGCAACATAACTTAATGTCCCTGAAAGGTTTAACACAAAAACACCTTCAGTCGGCATGTCAGCCATGAAGTTATTCCCACAGTCATTCCTATATCAAGCGATTCCCATCTCTCTTTGCCTCTCTGTGTGAATCCATGCTGCCTGCTGCTTTGTCATTATTAATGACTGTGAGCAACTTCCTTATCCCGTCCTCTGCTTCTTTGTTAAGTCTATTGCAAATTGATTTGGCCTGTGTGTGTGTGTGTGTGTGTGTGTGTGTGTGTGTGTGTGTGTGTGTGTGTGTGTCAGGGAAGGTAAATGGCTGTATTAGTGTGAGTTCCTCTGTGGAGTGATCAGATGGAGCAAAGGCAGATGGCTCTAGTTCAGCTGTCTGTTCACCACAGCCAAAGGGTTAACTTAGATTAATCTCTGTAATTAAGAGTCAATGACTGTGGAACCATAGATGTGTAATGTTCTTGTAGAAGGGATGAAATGTTTAGTATGACCACAGTGTGTGTGTGTGTGTGTGTGTGTGTGTGTGTGTGTGTGTGTGTGTGTGTGTGTGTGTGCACGCGCATGTGTGCGGCTCTTCTTTTCATGTTTTCATGCATGCATGCTACTCGCAGCGCAACCTTGCCACTGTCCTATGCAAACAGAGTGATGGATGTGTCAATTTTCCAACATACATTTGGTCCTGCATTCCTCCAGCACTCAGTCACTCAGTCTGCTACTCTCAGCCACATTGATTTGACTTTAAAGTCTCACTGATTTAATTCCCATCCTTCATCAGCTGTGAAATTTAGTTTAAATTCGGATTCCCCCTCCACCAACCGTCACCTCTCTCCCGTCCTGTCTGTCTTTCATTCTTGCTGTAAACCTCTACTGTAAAGATCTGCCACAGTATTCAACACAAATGTCATTGTAATGAGGCTGTATATATTTGAGTTATCTTCGAATAAACCAAACAGCCCTGTAAGGTATGAAATAAAGTTAAGTGCTTAGTTAAGTTTGTCTCCCTCGATGTCTCGCCCACCCACTCGCTTTCCTTCTCTCTTACCCTCTCTTGTCTTGAATAGAAGTGCAGTTAATTACATACATTTTGTTTAAATGTCAGTAACAGAAGGAAATTGCCAGCCCTAGTCCAAATGTGATCTGATTTGTAAACTGAAACGGTCTGAGGTCTGATGTTCCAGAATCTGTATCTGTTGCTATAGGAAACCTCATGAATTATAAGAGGAACAGCAACACAATCCATTTGTGTGTGGTTTCAGTTACCATGGCTTCAAGATGAAGCTGTTTTAATTTTCACTACAACTTCAAGCATTTAATGTTATTTTTAGTTCCTGTTTCTTACTGTAGGTCATGTCTTCGAAGCAGGGTTTGTACAAAGTTTGGAAAATAATTAATTAATTTGAACCGCTATGTTTTCAAGGTTACGATTAGCGCTGGAATCTGAATATACTTGATTTGACTTGACTTGATATAATGCTTGATTTTCAACTACTCATCTACACAATCACTCATGTATCAAAAGTCTCCTGGCGTCTCACACCAGACTGGAGCTGGGATTGACTGACATGGGCGGCGAAATTAAAAGGGGCCGTTTTTCTGTTCTGTTCTGTGGGGTCATGAGGGCGACCATCTGTGTTTTTCACGCAGTGCAAGAGTGTGCTCTTGCATGTATTTGATATGACATCACATTGCGTTGGATTAAAAGTTGAGCCAGGTTCAACTCTTTTACTGGAGCCGTCTGTGTAGCATTGTTGAAGTGATTGAGGGGGCTGGGTTCTTTCACACAGTGCTAAACACGGCCTTAGCATTTCTTTATATTATGTCTTTGTACATGTCTTATTTACCCGGCGGGATGCGATATCCAGTCACAAGTAGGAGCGATCAAAATCTCCATAGGAGTTGGCGGGAGACAGATGTCACATCTGCAGGAGCAGGCATTCATTGTTATAAATCCTGCAGGACTGGGCTGGTATGGGATTGAAAAACTGTTCCTTGCAGACCTCTACCGCACTGTAGTCTTTCAATATTTTGATACTTATTTTATATTCTATTTTGTGTAAATTGCTAAGAAAATGTTTGTTTCAGTACATGAATTTATCCCGGGTTTCACTGATGTGGGTTTTAAAGGTCAATGGTGATATTGTTAAATGGAAGCTGCTGCTACAGAAAATATGTCATGCTCAGAATTCCTTACAATTCAAGGTTTTCACCAAGATTTCTTTTCATCCCTGCAGGTAAGGTGCTATCTCCGGCTAAGAAGACGTCCCACAGTGGTAACCCCTGGGCCTCGGTACTCCTCTCCTGGTTCCTTGTGCAGGTTAGTGGAGATAAACAAACACAGAATTATGGAGAGAGTCAACAAAGACATTTCATACTTGATTAACTGGCAGTATAGCCTGTTCCTCTCGTACATTTCATTTGTCCAGAGAGTCTGGCCACTCTCCTTTGACAAGTGTTAACTTGTCAAAGTGTTAAGTGTTAACCTTGAAGATGGGTACTCTGTTGAACTGTTGAATCTGCCCAGAGCCACTCTGGATCTGCCATAACCAATCGCTGACGTTTGGTTGTGACGTTGGCTTAGCATTGTTAGCGTTCGCCTTAGCCAACTGCTTCACCACTAACAGAGCGAGCTGGAAAATCAAACTTTTCCCGAACCCCCGGTGGGGAAAAGGGCCACAACATCATGGCCACCAACAAAACTCAGCAAAGATTGTTCTTGCTCGGGCTTTAACTTCTGGATATTCGGCAGCGTTGCCACAACAGACCGAAAGGCTTCGCGCGCATCTTACTCTGCCGCCATTACGGAACTACAACTCAAACTAGCACACAACCTCAACGTCATTGTTCTCAGCCACTCCCTCTGTTCGCTGATTGGACCGACAAAGATTTGGCCGAAGAAAACCCAAGAATATACCACAAACCCAGACGGTGTACTAAAGGAAAATGAAAATTGAGCGAAAGTACGTAGGAGGGCGGAGCCAGGCTACTGGCAGTAATCATCAAATCTGCCACTTTAGCCCTCAAGTCTCAAAAGATGTATGACATATTAAATAAAAGTTATTTAATTTCGATCTGATGTGACATGGATTACATTCTCCTGATCAGCATCAGGCAGAAATGGTTGGATTTTAGCGATATTGAATATGTCTTTGTACTTGGCTATCAAAGTTCAGATTTGAATCAAAATGACAATGTCACTTTAGTTTTAATTCACAGAAATTTAGTGTAGTTACAAGGGTATGTTTGTCACAAAGTTAGAGCTAAAGGGTGTTCCGCGGTCAAATATGTACTGTTTCTACTTGGGAGGGTTAGGGATAATAAAAAAATCAGTGGCTGAAAAACTGTGGAAGGGAATGCAGAAATGATTACAAGAACCGACAGCTGGCGCCTGGGGAGTTCACTTGGTATAGCGTACGCCCATATATAGAGGTTTACTCCTTGACGCAGCAGCCGCGGGTTCGACTCCGGCCTTTCGGCCCTTTGCTGCATGTCATTCCCCCTCTCTCTCCCCTTTCATTTCTTCAGCTGTCCTATACAAATAAAGGCCTAAACATGAACCGACAGGGAGAAATCAGGCCAGGAATACAATAGTATTAGAACAGCTGATCGGAACAAACTCACTTTACAGACCAAAGAAGGCACAAAAAAAATCCTGTAGTGTTTTTTCTTTTCTATTGTGTTTTCTATATTAAGGAAATACATCAAGTTAGACTGAGGTGAATATATTGGCAGAGGGGGAGGAGGGGGAGGATAGAGAGACAAAGAGGAGGTGGACGATCTTAGAGCAAATAGGCCTGACAATCCCATCATTATCAGAGGTGAGTGTTGAAGCCTGAATGGCTTGTCATTATTTGCGCGTTCTCTCTCTCTCTCTCTGTCCCTCTCCCGTCCTTTTCATCCCTCGCCACTCTCAAGAAGTGGAGGAGGAGCAATTAGATGGAAATCGTTAGCTGCACCGCCGCTGCCATCAGAGATCATTGACTCTCTCGTCCTCTTTCACTCTGCCTCTTCCTCCGCCATTTGAATGATTCACTGATGACAAAAGTCTGATTGTAATCTCACCTCACACACTGCTGGATTGAAAAGGAGGTAGGAGGAGGGGGAGGGGGAAGGCACTAGGCAAGGCTTTCTTTTATTGGACTTTACAGTAAAGGGAAAATAGACGGAATGCAAGAACAAGGGAAGAAGACAAACTAAAAGAGTAAAGAGGATAGGTAAACTGCAGCCTGGCACATTAATGAAATGGAAAAGATGGACATTGCACGTGATGACATTGAAATTGTACATATGCTGTTCAGTTTTTTTCAGTCCCTCCAAGAATCTTGTGATAACAAGAATAATGCAAATTCAAATCCCTGGAAACCAATCATTCCAGCTGTAACAATGCTTTCAAATTTTGCCTAAACAAGGCACACAAAATCAATCCAATTCAAAACCACTATTTTGAGCTGAAGTCAAGTAAAAATCAAGCCTCAATCTCTGCAAACAAAGGTCCTGAGTGATTCTACTCCAGCTCCTTCCTAATTTTTGAGCTCCTTACCCTACAGGGGTGAGCCCAGCCACCCACTGAAGAAAACTCATTTCTGCCATTTGTAACTCTGATTTAATTCTTCCGGTCATTACCTTAAGCTCATGACTGTAGGTGAGGGAGGAGGAACTTAGATTGACTGGTAAATTTGGGAGCTCTTCACCACAACTGTGTAGTGCACCATCCGCCTCACTGCTGACGCAGAACCAATCCACCAGTTCATCTCACTGATGAACATGTGGATGGACCCCAAGACACTACTCCTTCACTTGGGGCAGTGACTCATAAACACCCAAAGGGAGCAATCCACCGTTTTCTGGCAGAGTACCATGGCCTTAGATTTTGAGGTGCTGACTCTCATCTCTACTGCTTCACACGCTGGAAGCTGCTCTTATGATCACAGTCTGATAAATCCAGCAAAACACTTAAAGTGCTGCAGTGATTTGCAGAAAAGGGGATGCAGTGCTGGGCATGGAAGTTTTCTCTTAACAACGTGTGACTAAATGTCCATGGAGGACGACATCATTGGATTTCCTGGTATCCCTCTGTTGTATATTCTGTATTGCATGTTAGGAAGAAACTAGGTGACTTTATAGACTCAATTCAGGGAAAACAATTGTTACGGAAGCAACTTTCCGGCTAGATAACTGGACAGACTGGCAGTTACTAGATGCCCATGTTCAGAGCATTCTGTAGGCTGGATTGTTTACTGCACTGGAACTTATCACACATCATGATTAGCAGTACTTTCTCTAAACATCTATGAAAATATATGGCAATTTATGCACACTGCTTCCCAGTAAAAACAGTCTTTCATATCTTCACACAAAAACTTATCCAGGAGAGATTTAGAGTGCACGCACACACACGTTGTGCGCAGTGACAGCATTTGTCCATGCGGGCCTGTGTCTGAGTTAATGGCTAATTAATGCTCTGGTAGAGACAGCTCCTAGGGGAGCGCTGGAGAGACACCCACTGACTTTGACTGCCAGAGGTCAGAGATGCTCTCTTACCCGCTTTCTCTTTTTCACTCGTCTTTCTTTCTCCCCTCTCTCTTCTTCCCATCTCATCTTTTCCACTCTTCTTCTTTTGCTATCATATATCCCACCATTCGTCATTTTCTCTTTCTTTCTGACCGCCTGTCAATAATGTGACATCATTAATCTCAATTCCCCATCATTACCTTCTTTCCTCTCTTCTCGTCTTTGGTTTACTTCTGCTTCATGGTCATAGAGTTAGTGACCAGAGTTGCTTCTTTCCTACCTACAGTAAATACCAATGATATGCCCTTGAGCTCAAGAAAAATAAACTCCAGCGTAGTTTCTCAGCAGGCAATCGTGAAACATATAATGGAGAGAAAGACTATATTCTGTGTTTGTTCCTAGGTACAGTACAGTAGTTACCTCCTTGCTCTGCACAATCAATCGCTGATTCTCACAGATAAAGAAAGCACACTTGATGATGAAGATGATGATGATGATGATAAAACATCCACAGAAAATATTTCATTTAGTAAAGAACTAATGATGATCTTTGCCTGAAAGATTTCCTGTTCATGCACATTTTGTAGGAAGATGTGGTACAGTAAGGGGAAGCGGTGGGGAAGATTTCCATTGTTAGAACTTGAAAGTCTTCACACCATTGCACAATTCAAAAGAGCTTGTTGGTAATGAGTGTAATTTACACACAGAATGAATAGTTAAGCTTTAGTTATGTAATGGGCACAGCTGTGTGGATAGAAATAGTGTGCAAATACCAATATTGTATTAAATGAGGGTGTACTTACTTTAAATGATGGACGTGAGCTGTTGTTGGGCATTCACGTTTGTTTACTTTTCAGATTCTTCGATCTTTGCAAAGAAAACTCCCGCACACTGTCTAACTTGCAAAAACTATTAAAAAAAGTTTAATAATAGGCAATGTTTCAGTACTAGACCATCTTTAGGCCGGAGATTATTCTTTTTGTTTTAAGTTAGACAGTGTGCGGGATTTGTCTTTGCAACTTTTGACCTCCTTGTCCCCCTCCGACGCACCTTTCTCATGTTGTAGATATGCAAAGTATTTTTCTGTACAGATTCTTCGATCTAAAATCTAAAACTGATAACTTTAATATGAGAGGAATGCAGCATAAATCTCACTGACTAGATAAATAAATATTAATTGTGCATACAAAAACTGACAAAAACTGTGATTTCCTTGAAAATACTACAATTCCTTAAATCTTTAAAGCTGCACCAACCAATTTAAACCATGGAGTGTTTTTTTTGTTGATTTTCCAGCCTGTAATTTTACTGTTTTGTTGCACTCTCGCTGCTCTCATCAACCTCGTTTCGCAGCCCGGAAGCTGTTAGTCCTGATTAACCCACTGTACACTACCTGGCCAAGCAGCTGGTGAACATAATGAAGCATTTAGCAGCTAAAGAGCCAGATATTTACCTCAGGACATGATGAACACCAAACCAGAGCTAAAGGAAGAGTGAAAATTGGACTTTAATGTATCTGGTGGCCACACACACTTATGTTACTCTGTGTCCACCTGAAAAGGCAACTGTATGCTAACAAGTTCAAAATACAATATTGTACTATGTTAAAAAAACATTATATATTTGCTACTGCTGACATTAAATGTGAACGCAATTGAGGTGGTTATAGCAAGATGTAATGCAGGTGAAACAGTGGACAGTGGAAGCTGCTTTCATACTTGGCTTTCACATCTGTGGTTACACACAGCCCCGTCCACACATTCTGGTGTCACTGAACATGGCAGTGGGAGCAGAACCTATGATGGCCTAATCACCTGGCACTCAGTCAAAGAGGGAGGGTGAATCTCATGCATTATTGTGCTTTCAGTAGGGCTGCACAATTAATTGCAATTTTATTGAAATCACAATATGGACTAGTGCAATATCCAAATCACAGAGAGGTGCAATATTTGTTAAATGCAAAATAAGTGTCAAACCATTCTGAATGAAGTATTGTGGTGCTGCAGAGACGTCCTGGCCTACACATCCTATTCTACAGACAAAGAAAATCTTCTCGTTTGGTACAGATCCTCGCAGAAATCACACTCTAATCACTTTATTTTTTTAAATATTATTTTTGGGTGAAAATGACAATAATGATACAAAAATGTTCATTCCCTCCAACATTGTGAATCGTATCGCAATCGTAATATCAGTCAACATAATTGCAATTAGATATTTTCCTCGTATCGTGAAGCCCTAGCTGTCAGTATTATTGGATGTACTGGAGGACTCCCTCCAACTCAGGCACTGAGAATTCAGAATGTAACTCGACTTGACTGTGTTGTCACGTAGCTGCCGTTGCTAACATAGCTAATTGCATGCAGCCGAACAGCAGCCTAGAAACCATCTTAATTAACACTGAACATTAGCCTTATCAGTGGCTCCCAAAGTGGAGCCTGGGGACCACCTGTGGTCTCAAAGTGGCCCGCGGAAAAAAGGTAGAACAATTTAATTTTAACAGTGTCTTGCTCCGTAGAATGAATGAATGAATGAATAACTTTATTATTGTGTCATGCACACACGGGCTTACAAGACACCATTATTTATGACAAAGGACCAGATACCAGAATAGCAACATAAATGAAACAAATAAACCTTCTTGTCTTTTTTGCCATGCTTTAGAAACAAAAGATGTTATTCAGATCTAACCTTGATGTCACCTGCCACCTACAGTGCAGACAGATAATCATATTTAACAGCAGAACATCTTTATAAGGTTTCTTTGGACCAAAATGGACAAATGCTCAATTATCTGGGGATCCTTGACTTAAAACACGTTGTGGAACCTCCAGTCTTGATAACAGATTATAAAGACCCTATGTGTAGAATTGTTTTGTTTTTAATTATAACATTATTTTGATGGCATACACTTTTATTTTTTTATAAAAATGTGACAATCCTGTGTTTCTGCCATTCATTCTCTGTGGTTAGGGTTGGGATCTGATAATCGGTTCCAT
>CM042430.1:31173089-31185589 GCA_023631565.1 Gymnocephalus cernua
TTTAATTTATAAAACTGTATCCCCAAATCCAATAAGCTATATTGTTTTTCTAAAGACATTCCTTGATTGAACTCCTCCACTGGTTGTAAAATACATTTCCAACGACATGACATATCTGCTTCTGGTTTTATTTGTTATTTGTTATTAGTTAGGACAGATGGCCTGCAGCTCTGTATTTGCTGTTATATATTTCTCTGCAGTGATAGTTTGAAAATTAGTCATAAGATGTGTGAGAATGTTTGCAACTTTCCACATCAAGGACACATCAGTCAAGTCTAGTTGACACCAGGATACAGCACCAGACGTACATCTGGAAAACAAAGTAATTATCTTCCTGTAATTTTGGTTCTCTCCGCACTTTGGGATTTATTCAAGATGAATATTTTGTATAATGATATTAGTGGATTGAATTGATAGTTGCATATTGGACCACAATTGTCAACTCTACTGGAACAGTTTGGTGATTAATGCCTCGCTGAAAAGCTGAGAAAGGAAACTCCTGTCTTCTCACCTGCTCTTCTTTACTTTGTGTTTAAATGTAAGCACAGAGAGAATGTTTTTGATCCCAAACTATACTTGTCAGATTTTAGGGAAGATGACCAATAGAACAATATCCTATTCAGAGCAGTCCTTTTTCACAACTCAGGCCTTTTTAGTGCTTATAAAACTGCATGGTAAAAGTACTGTATAACCATTGTGAGCTCTGGAACTATATATTTGGGGGAAATGACTATGTTTTGTATTTTAATGAGCCTTTATAGCATATATTTAATTTAAGCACATATTCTATTGTCTACGTCTAATGTACATTATTTTCATCATACTAGTATCTAATCATTAAGCAATTTTGTCTTATAATTGTATTTTTAAATACTTGAAAAATGGGAAATATTCAGAGACAAATGCTTTAAAAGAACTGCTGTCCCACTACATAAAGAAAGCCTGAATAAGAACAGTGTGTCTGTGACAGTGCAGTTTGTAAGACAACCTGTTTTGATTGTGTCTTTTTGTGGGTGGCAGGTGATCGACAGGAAGCAGAGTTAAATGTACACTGCAACTCAGGCACAAAAACAATGCTGTTTGTGTGCACAAAGACATGGCATATTTCAGTTTTCAGTTTTTTGGATACCGTTGGGTCGATCTCTTTTATTCTGCCTTGTTTTAAGATCTAATAAATCTCCAGAGAGGTCTTCACTAGACATGAGCAGATCAACTTCACACACATAGGCTACACCAACATGTCACACCTAAGTATATTAATAGCTGCCCAAGTATATTTTGACCCAGTTTGACAATGACAAATACAGTTTAACATCATCTAGTTATCTCTGAATCCAAAGGAACAGCCTAAGTATATGTCAGCTCCCACTTTTGCTAATTCAGGTCTTTGGTTCTTGAGCCTGTACTCAAATAAACCCCAACAGCTGATAGTCATGGAAACTAAGGAGTTGCCAGTGTCTGCTGTGATCATTGTCAGATCTCAGACGTTCTTCTTTTGTCTTATGGAGTCAGTGATGTGTGATTTTTGTGCTGAGCATAGCTAAGACATTTAGTCGAGGCCGTGTCCATCCTGTGTTGTGGTCTTCTGGCCGCTGCTGAGGCTAACTTGGTAATAAATAAAGTGCACCGGTATTAACATGGTGTTGGTCCACAGGTGGAGGGAAGATAAAATGTATATATCTGAAAAGTCATGGGTGTATTTGCTTAGATAAAATCCTTTTAATGTGGCCAGTGTGTGTGTGTGTGTGTGTGTGTGTGTGTATTTACTCAAGTAAAAGTAACAAAGTACAGGCTTGGAAATGTACTTAAAGTATAAAAGTAAAAGTAGCCTTGCGAATGACAACCATTTTTTATGCAAAGCTACCTGGACCACAAATGTTACTAGAGTGCAAGTTGAGAAACCTCAGTAGCCATGGAGAAAAGGCTCTTTATGTATATATGCCATTGTCTACATTTTAAATGGATGTCTGCCAAAAGGCCTAAAACATCACATATGATTATTGTGACAGAGACTGGGACTCCAGGTTAATAAGATTCTGACTGAGTAGCAAGATATGAATTCAATTGTGATTCTGTAATAATTCACAGATCCAGTTCCATTTTGAATCAACATTTAAAGGAATCTACATGTAAGTTCTGCATACTTTTAGAGTACAACTAACCAGTGGTGTAGTCTATTTTTTTGTAGTGAGTATACTGTGATTTTCCCCTCCCAGCCTCATACTCGCCTGTCCCAGAGCGACACCCCAGACAGTCGGTACTGTGACGTTTCTGAATACGAACTGTACACGGGCAACAGACGTTTAAGTATTGATGGCGTTTATTTAAAGTCCTGGAAAAACACCACTTAGAGTTGAGAAAAGATGAGACAGATTTAACTTTTTGAGAAACGCAACCGAACCTGAACGCAACAGGACATCACATCACACCACACAAATAAGCCGTTTAACCGACACCCCCCCACTGCCACACAAAACCATGACTAATAATTAGCATCATCATACAACTTTTGTATCGATTAGCAGTAAAATCTGCTGATAAGGGCCTACATTTACTCAAAAGTGTTTAATAAACGGTTTACAATCTTCAACACCATGGCTAACAAATGCATAAAAAGCAGACGAAAGGAGAAAAAAGCTCCACTCTTTCTATTTTAGTTAATTATCTGACCATTGCTAACTAACATTACCATATAGTAATTTAATTGTGTAAAGCAATGCATATTTAAGATTTAAGAATTTACTCTAATATTGCATAGTCATTGACCTAATGAAGGCCGGGAGTTCTCACTGTCTCTCTCATCATCTGAAACAAGGAAATATAAACATTGTATTCTGTTTACTGCAGTACTCAGACACACACACAGGTGCGCACACACACACACACGCGCGGTATCATATAAGCTACTCTCACTTACCAGGTAACAGTAGGCTAACGTTGGTGGCAGCTGCAGTATCACCCGACGTGGCAGCAGCTTCAGGGACAGGTCTGTTTAGTAACGTTTCATATCTCGTTACTTATAAAACTTTGTTCAAACTTTAGGTAACTAGTTGCGAGAAAGGAAAAACCGCGCAAAGAATGCAACTTGTTGTTGCTTAGTAACGTTAAGACTTCACGTCAGATCCAGGGCACAGCCACGGAAGCCCCCAAGGTCCAAATGACAGAGCTTCCCAACACAGACGGGGTGAATTTATGAATAAAAATGAGAACGTTCTGTCACAAACAATGTTGTTACGTATTATCGCGCTTTTGTAAGTGGGTAAGTAACGAGCCACTTTTGTAAAACGTAAGGAGTAGAAAGTACCGGTATTTATGTTAAAAATGTAAGGAGTAAAAGTAAAAAGTCGGCACAAAAATAAATAGTAAAGTAAAGTAAAAATACCTGAAAAATCTACTTAAGTACAGTAACGAAGTATTTGTACTTTGTTACTTCCCATCTCTGGTAGCCTATAGACCCAGCTCCCAACCCAACTTTGAGAATAGATTAATGGCGTTGAGGAGTAAACCTCTATATACGTGCGCCTGCTCTACCAACTGAGCTAACCCGGCCACAGGAAAATTATATTTTACCAGCTTTTAGTTAAATTTTCATTGGCAAATGTTTTATAAAGTTGCTATACCTTGGCAGTACCATGAATCATTTAACATTTGTAAGAATGTTAAAAATCCATCAATATAAACAGCCACAAGAGTGCGCTGTGAACATCAGTATATCAGTATGTCTGCTTTGTAGTGTTAGTGTTAGAGAATATGGTAACTAACTTTCTGTGCAGCACACTTTGAGCGCCCAGTGTTTCCTCTGGTGCCTTCTATGTACAGTGCTGTGTGCTATCTGCTCATGCCTCGTTATCACTGTGTGACCGCTGGCAAAGGCTACAGGACACAAAGTTAGCCACAAAACTTTTTCTACCGCTGATCTCTCCTCTCCCTGTCGGCCGGGGGACCTGGGGCCCCTGGAGCTGATAAGGCAGCTTTTTGTCTGGCCGCCCGCCCGCTTGGGCCTCCTTCCTCTTAGTTGTTAATTTGGCTAGTTCATTGTTTCTGTGTTACTGGGCAAATTTCAACGGTAGTTGTTTGTGTGGGTTTTAGTTTTTAGTTGTTGTTTTTTTTTGCCTGCTTTCTCTGCTTCTTCCACTCCGCTCTCTGTCTGGATCTCTCCCACGTCTCTTTCCAGGCAAAAAGAATTAAAAGCCATTTAGCGCCGTCTCTCCCCCTGAGAACTGCCCTGTAATTAGCATAACTAATTTAGCAGAAATATTTGGCTTTCCTTTAAATTAGCTGTTGTGTAGGGGAGGGGAGGGGATGAAATTATGATGTAGCGGAAAAGATGTGTGCTTGTTAAGTGTGCGTGTGTGCGTGTGTGCGTGCGTGCGTGCATGCGTGTGTGTGTGTGTGTGCAAACACGTGTATAAAAGTATACAACAGGAGAGTAAAGGAATGCAATTTGGGGATTGTGTTTGTGTGCGTCTGAGATCCAAGTCACGACGTGTGATTTTCTTTTTTTTCTAATCATTTATGTGTGACTGCATCTTTTGCTTGGTGTGTGTGTGTGTGTGTGTGTGTGTGTGTGTGTGTGTGTGTGTGTGTGTGTGTGTGTGTGCTTGCTGCTTGCGAGTCATTTCATTTTATTTTTGTGTTTGCCTTTTTATCTTTGTGTGTGTGTTTTGTGTGAAGAGGCTTCTGTTGGCTGCAACTTTATCAGCAGTGGCTCCAGCTGTGTTGAGTGTTCCTCAGGGGGTGCTGTGTGTCCTTCTGCTGATGCTGCATGGGCACCAGTCACTTGTATTTGTGGCTTAAACACGCATGAACACACACATAAACACATGTACACACGGTATCACAGGGTCAGTGGCCAGGATTTAGGACACAACTGAGTGCTGCACACTGATGCCAAAGGATGTTTGTGGAAAGTGTGGACCTCGGTCACACACAGGCAATGACATTCAGTCAGTGGGCAACTGTAGAGCCACAACAACTGGCGGCTTAACAGAAACACACACTCTTTTTACTTTTACTAGCTCAGTGCTATGTGATGTCCAAATTACAGCAGCATTCTCTGCAGTTACCTTGATCGCCTTTGTAATAAATTGTGAATTGACCAGCTGAACCATTAGCTCCAAAAACAAAAGCTTTGTCCTCTGCCCGGCCCGTCCTTTGTCCAAATATGAGTCAGATTGATTTGACAGATTGGAGTGTGTAAAAATCCAGATGGATCATCAATTGTGTCTGGATGGATGAGAGAAAATAGGTTCTTAGATAATCATTATGTGTTAATGGATGGGTATGACTTGATAATGGTTGAGGATTAAGGTGCGTGCCTGAAATCAAACAGGATGACAGGATTTCTTAATTATGTTGTGCTGAGGTTTATCAGATAACAAGATGACCTGAGATTCATCCCATCATGCAGTTGTGTTCAGGTAGTTTTTAGGTCAAGTTACATTGAGCTGAATTGGTTCCCATGTTATACTAGGCTGATCCAATATCAAGTGGTTTCTTAAGTTCTTAAGTGGTTTCTTAAGGTCAGTCCAGTCTCCACTGATGTTGTGCCAGTGTTGGGACGCTGCCTGACGTAATATCTCATACACTCTCTGACCTCTCACTTATAGAACCTGGCAGCCCCTCATCTGCGTGTGTGTGTGCGCGTGTGTGTGTGGACTATAAGGATAAAATTTCTGTCCCCGCTTTTCCTGAATTATGACGTGTCCTTTGGCTAAAAGCCGGGTCTCCTCCATCTTCATCCGTTTCTTTTTCTTAATGTCTCTAAGGACTTGATTGGCAGCGATTATTTCAGGGTGCTTTTGCTGTGTCAGCTAAGTGACATCAGTCGCTGGAGAACAAGAGAGACGGCAGAGGGGGTGAGAGCGAGGTGATTGTCTGGAGGTACCATTGCCGCTGATGATAGAGGGACCTCAGACAAAAGAGGTGGGTGGGGAAGGGTGGACCTGGTGGGCGAGCTTTTATCGTAATTGCACCTGCTCTCCAATGGGATGGAGAGAGGGAGAAGATGAGAGAATTGTGGGCACCGCCAATGCTAAGTGATCAAGTCGAGAAGAAATAAAAGGAAAGTTTAAAGACAGTAGGTCATTACGGTGCAACAGTGGGTACGGGCTAGGATGGGGCTGATATGTCAGGATGATATTGTCATCCACTTACAATAAATATGATATAGCTTCCTACCGAGTTTTAACAAGACAATATGCTTTATTATTATTTCTTTTGAAAAGTCTCACTGGAGAAATCATTCCACTGAGCATGGGAGGATTTTACTCAACAGGTTCAGTAAAACCTGCAATGAAACATGTCCGACTGGCTCAAAGAGCTGATAGCCATCTAACTGTTTTCATCAGTGTAATATTCAGTGGTGAGTTTAAGTGTCCCATGTGATCTAAATGCTGTTTCTGAGGACTTTCCATCCAGACAAGAGCAACTTGTCTAGAATGTATATGCCTAAAAATAGTCAGATAAAACTAACTGGCAGAGTCAACTGAATGTTAAAGAGCCATAAATCTTCTGTTTACATCGGTAAACTCCACACAGCAGGCTCATGTTAAGCATTCCAGCCAGTGTGATGCTATATGCCAAAGGATGCTAAAGGGACAAGAGAGGGAGTATTGCTTTAGAGTTAGTTTTATATCTTGCTCAGAAAGGACAACTACAGCATGATGATGAGTCTTGCTCTCGGCCCCTTTGTGGGAGAGAAGTACAAATACCAAAAAAACTTCAGTCTGCAGCAATCTAAAACAGTAAGTCAATAAGTAAGAAGACATTCCTGCATAGAAAAGCCAAAACATAGTTTAGTGTATCAATTACATAGTTTGTTCATCAGAGAGAACTGACAAGTAAATGTTTCAACTTCAGGAGGCTCAGTAATGCTTTGAGCAAAATGCTAATGTCAGCATGCTAACATGCTGATATTTAACTGGTAATGTTTACCATGTTACTCATCGTAGTAACATTTGCTGATTGAAAACACAAAGTAGAGTGGAGGCTCATGCGAAGCTAGATGAAAGGTCAGAGGAACACCGATGTGATTGCAATTCATCCTGAGTGGAAAATGAATGTCTGTACCAAATACCATGGCATAGTTGTCATATATGTTACTAAAAAACAGATATGTTGCTGGAGCAAGGTTAGAGGATCATCAAAGCTATTAGGTTTCATCCTCTGGGGACCATGAATATCTAATCCAGATTTCTTGGCAATCCATCCAATAATTGTTGCAACATTTCAGTCTGGACCAAAGTGGTGGACCAGCTGACAGGCTGACATTGCTATCCCTAAAATTAAGGGTGCTCCGATCGATCGGCCACCGATCGGTATCGGCCGATAATGGCTTTAAATAGTTTGATCGGTGGTCTCCATAAAGGCCGATCAGATAGGCCGATCAGATGACGCACTACCACGGATGTATTAAGAGCGCACTACTCCTGAGAACATTTTCAAAATGGCGGCGTCCCTACATTCAGCGGTCTGGCAGTTCTACAAGGTGTCTGAACGGTGGCAGAACAGGAGTTGGCCCGCGGCCGCGGAACGAAGGCGGTAGGAAGACGGCTACTGCTTTTAAAAGCGTCTGCCACCGGTGGTGCTCCGGCAAACGTGTTTGTGATTACACCATTCTGACGCTTCTACTGCCTCTGGAGCACCGCTGGTGGTCCGCCAACTCATTGCTATCTGGGAAAAAGACAATACACTAGCGATTAGCAACGTGTGTACCGAGGAAATACCACGAGGCGGAAATCTCCAAAGACATTTAAACACCACCAACCTCATCAGACATTTGAAGGTTAGTCACAGAAAGGAGTATGACGAGTTTTCAAAGTTAGCTAACGCTAAGGCAGAGCGGAGTCGTGTAGCTAGCAGCTCCGGCGCCGCTCAAACAGCTGTTTCGCCGTGTGTGTGTGTGTGTGTGTGTGTGTGTGTGTGTGTGTGTGTGTGTGTCGGTGTCGGAGTGTGTGTGTGTGTGTGTGTGTAGGTGTGACTGACTGTGTGTGTCTGTGTGTGCGCCGCTCAAACAGCTGTTTCGCCGTGTGTGTGTGTGTGTGTGTGTGTGTGTGTGTGTGTGTGTGTGTGTGTCGGTGTGACTGACTGTGTGTGCTGAAGAAATGTGCAGTGATTGAAAAAAAAAAAAAACTAAAGTGTGTGGCAAAATTTCCCAAAACTCCCTGATTGACTTAAACTCTCTATATGAGATAAGGACTCTGAAGAAAGCCCAGTCAGTCCTGGCTGATATAACCCCCCCTCTGAACAGCGACAAGATGTTTCCGTCTGGCCGCAGATTTTGTCTGCCAAAATGCAGGACAAACAGACATAAAAACTCTTTTGTTCCTGCTGCTATAGGCTTTGTAAATAAGTCATTGCGAGATGTGTGTGTAGTTTGTATTTATTTTGTCTATTATTGATGGGGTTTGTTTTCTGTATAGTCTATGTGTTGTTTATGTTCCATTCTATTGCTGCACAACGAATTGCCCCTCGGGGATAATAAAGACTCCTTGAACCTTGAACCTTGAAAGGACATTTTTTAGATTTTGAGCTAGGACAGAAAGCCAAACAGTTACTGATACATTCTCTAAACATGTGTGACTGTTATGTAATGGCGTAATTTTCAGTTCATAAAAGTGATCGGTGATCGGTTATCGGTATCGGCCGATACGTCTTCCAGCAATCGGTGATCGGTGATCGGCCTCAAAAATCCTGATCGGAGCACCCTTACCTAAAATCATGCTGCTAGCATGGCTAAACAAGATTAACGTCAGCAGATGTATTGATATTGGAGGTTTTCTCAAATTTCAATATCTGCCTCAAAAATCCATTATTGATCTGGTGCTGCAACTACTAAGACATATTAACTAATAAATAAAGAATAAATTTGGCAAATGGGATTAGATTTACTGGCTGTCTCATTCCGCATACTTCCGTCAGTACGCTGCTAATGTGCACTGACCACTTACTGCCATAGTGCCCACTTTCGATGGTTAGTATTGTCCCAAAAGTAACACTTATATTAAAACACTTACCGGAAATGACGACCGGGATGAGCGTGACGAACGCAACACATGAGAACGCGATTTTCCAGCCTGCCAAAAATACGGGCTTTCTAGCAGCCAGAACCACGTGACATTCGTCCAATCAGCTGCCAGTCAAGGGCTCCCTTCCGCTTTGTAGTCAAGATGGCACCCGTTTAGTGCATAGGGTCCATCGCTCCACACTGAACTTTTTGACCGTTTTTTGGGGGTCATCTGGGTACTTTCAGTGCTCTGACTTTTTGCGTTATCTACACTATATACTTAAATCTAAGTGTTTGAAGTGTGCAAGTAGGCGGTTTGAGACAGCCACTGTCTCTATTACACAAGAGGAGACTCTTGAATATTAGTGTGGAATATTGGCTTTCAGCAGCTATGTTCTTTTAAAAGTTTTCACTTTCAAGTATCTAACCTTCTTTGCTCCTCCCTTATCAATGAAGAAAACTTGACCAATATGAGGCTAATGGCTGTCTCTATCTGTCGTTCCTGTAGTTTTTAATGTACTATCCCTGTGGTCTCACCCCCTGCTGTCCTCTGGATACTTTCGCACTTTCCTTTACTTTCTGCTGCGTTGTGTTCGGCAGCGGTTACTTGAGTCTAAATCTGTGTATCCGAGGAGGAAGCCGGCTGGGACTATTTTAATGGCTGTTTATCCACATGGCTGCAGTTATTGCAGGGAAATTGGGTTCAATTACATGATCCTCTAAATACGTGAGCGCTTCATCCGCTGCGTACTGTAGCTCCCAACTCCAAGACCCCTTCAACTAATTTACACTTAAATGGCACACACATTTATAGAAGTATATTTTGACGGGTACATACTGTATGTGCAAGGAATACAACTCAGGCACTCATTCATATATGAATTCAAGCTCATGTACCCAAACACTGAGAGGTCTACAGCAGTATGCAGCATGGTGTTTGTTTTAATTGCTCCTGTCCCAGGTCCATTAACTCCATATTTGTTTGGTTACCGCCGTGCAGTCACACATTAGGAAATTGTGTGTTGCCTGCTCCTGAGTCTATTTGCATGTCAGCTGCCACTACTGTTGATTAGTATTCAATTTACAGTGGTTGTAGTAGATGTAGTGTAGTGGTATGGCGCAGTGGTACAAAGAGACCAGATAGCTGCAGCCTGGACCACTGGAGCATCAGTCACAAACACTGGAAAATGAGACAGTATGGGGCATTAGGGTTTTTTTTAAATCATGATGTCAAAAGCAAATCAAGTAGTCACAAGTAGAGCCTCCGCAACATTGACACAGGATCAGGAACAGAATGTGCAGAAATTAGCGTTGAGTTGAATAAAGATGAGTTGACAACCCTGGCAGTCTCAACAAAAACAGAACATGTATTTAATATAGGCATATGATATTAAAAAGGTGTTTTATTTATTAATTTAAAATATATATATATATATTATATAGTTGATATGTTGTGCCTTGTAACTTGCCTTAGTTTGACTATTTTCATTCTCCAACACAGGTATTTATTTTCTTTATTTACAGAAAGGTCCCATTGAAATACAATATCTCTTCTGTCAGGAAGTCAAGATGGGCAACAAAATAAAAAAGTTTCATATACAAACAGATGACATCATAAAAAAACATAACAAAACAACAGACACAAAACATACAGGAATCAGAGGCTAAAAGAATCATGTGCATAATAATGGCACCTGTTTAAGGCATGAATTGAGAGTATTAAGTGTTTCCTAAAGAACTGTATTCTGCCAAGGTGGAAAGGTCTCTGAGAGGGCGATTTGGACCATCATGTGTCAATGAAACGTTCCAGTCAAACCCAGACAAATGAAATTCTTCCATGGGCGTAGCAGCTATTTTAAAAGATTCCCTCAGTGTTGCTGAAAGTTAGTTTGTATTCCAGATGGCTCACTCACTCTTATGACATTGCTCTATTTTATTATTTTTTGTAATAGAAGAAGATGCACACAGTCTCATATCTTCCTTTCACTTGTTTCAAACAGGATGCTAGTCATCAGACCTTAGACCCTAGAAGATACTCAACATAAACAAAAGCACCAGTTTGGTCATTTTTCCGGACCTTGAAATTCACTTTTCCCATCTGTGTAGTATTTATGTGCAGAGCGCACGCTGCACAGGTGGGAGGGGATGCGCAAACAGTTGGTTGTTGGTTTTTTGGTGGCAAATGTTTCTTAGACTTTGCACTGAGAATACACATTTCAGAAAATGGTGAAACCCTCGTCACACAAACACCAGACTGGTCAGCTATAACTCTGTATTCTGTTGTTTATGCATGAAACATCGGATTATTGGAGCTCATTAATCCTGTTCGTCACAGCCTCCTCTCCAGCTCAAAAAACAAAAAGAAAAACATTTTTATTCTTGAAATGCATTGCAGTGCCAATGCTGCTGTGACACATTTCAAGATAAGTTGTGACCATTTACAATGTGATACAGTAGAATTGGGACTGAAATAGCGACAGATTGTTCATACAAACGGCTTCACCAGACTTTTTCTTCTTTATTCTATCAAATTAACTGTTTAAAAAAACACACCATCTGCCCCTGGCTGCAGATTTGTGATGTGTGTTCACATCGTGCTGCTATGCAACATCCAAACAAGAAAATGATTTAGGCAATCACTTTACGTTTGTTTTGCTGTTGTCGTCATGCATCACTGTGATTGGCTCAGCTGTTTCAGGATGATGAGGTGATGGCACAAGATGAAGAGTTAAGGGATCACCATAGTGATTACAAAGGCATTAGGATTCACACCATGGATATCTGTATTAAATTCAGAGCAATCTAACCAGTAGTTGTTGAGACATTGTCGCAACAAGCAGTGGGAATTATCATTTTCGACACAAATTCTTGTTAATATCTAAAAATCTAACTTCTCCTCAAGTAGTCTTGGTCAACCCCTCCTGATTGCAAGTTGACTTTTTCATGCAATGAAATCCTAACATGAACAACTGCCAGCCCAATTTTACAGACTAAAAGAAGGGGATCATAAAGTATAAAGATCATTTTGGATCGGACTGAAAAGAATCTGCCATTGCTTCCTGAAAAATGGGCTTGATAGCGTGGGAATAAGGTAAGTAAGGAGTAATACTTTTCCTGATATGTATTTCTTTGCTCTTGCTAGACCTTAATAATTTAGTATGACATTTCTGTTTCATGAGCTTTTTGAACCCAGGTGGATGGATAATCATGTTCAGAGAATCTGATTTTATTTCAGCTGCTTTTTCAATAAAATCCTCTGTAGTTTGTTAAATCTCTCTCAGTCTAAAGAGCTGACATTTGGGAAGTACCTCTTCAGAGGTGTTAGATGTGAGATAGTCGCTTATACAAGGTTTTTCTTATAATATCCTCTAAAGAATTTTAAACAAAGACACAGCATGTTTATAACATGTTTATGACATGTACTTAAAAGGACTATGCCCATACTTTATTACATGGAAAATGCCAGATTACAGTCAAAACTGTAGAGCAATAT